>JAOBYF010218878.1:0-10200 GCA_025403605.1 Parazoanthus darwini | reverse complement strand
CGTTACAAAACAATGAACTTAATTACAGAGTACAATAACTTCACGTTGGAATGCAACCAGCTGGCCTTCTTTACGTCGTCTTCTTTAGAAACCGAACGTGAAAATTTAGCTCTGGAGTTTTGTAGAGAACGTGAACGTAGTATAAATAATTTCAATCTTCGTGCAGCTTTAAAATTAAAGCTTTTGTTTTTCAAATTCACACACCTTCAGGTAAAACAAAGAAGAAAGGAGCGAGTTATACAAACAAGAAAAGGGAAAAGGGAAAACTAAAAATTCAGCAGCCGTCTTCGTTGACGTTGCCGTCCTCTTTGCTTAAGCTCTCTAATTATAATTACCTTTGTGGCCCTCCCTCTCCAGTTCTCCGCCGTACAAGTTCACCTTAACATTAGTGTCGGCAAGATTGCCGCTCTGCAGAAGTTCAGCACCTTCAGGCAGTTTTAACTGCTCCATTGTGTTTTCCTTCGGGATAGGTCTCTCATAACATACTCCATTTGAGGTAATGTACATCGTGTTCTGATGAGACAAAATTTTATAAAAATAGCAACAAAAACTTCTATTTGGCACTCAAAACAAATTAGTAGTTTGAAAAAAAATAGATAGGATAAAGGGGCGTTAGTACAACTGGGAGCGAAGGACGGGAAACGGTAAATTATGAATTTAGAGGTGTGAGATTCTAAGCTAATCTATAAATTATTCGAAAGCTCGGGGATTTGAACAAGCTCACTGCAGATATTATGTCTTTACCATGTTCAAGATAGCGACGGCAGAACAAGTCTCAGCTGGCTCTGAAGCTTCTGAAATTGAGCCTCCACCCTTGCAACGTTCAAGTGTTATGCAGGCTAACAAATAGAATCATGGATTGCGTGTGGCACAACAATATTTCCATCAAATAGTGCAAAAATTGTCCAGGAGTAAACTGTAATTTAAAGTAAGTTATTTGCAGGTGACGCAAAGGTCTCTCAACCAACCAAAAAAAGAGAACTGCTGAACTGGGTCCAGTTACTCAAAACCCATTTATTCCTAATCCTGTGTTAACAATGTAGTTTTTGTTAAGAGTTAACCAAGGATTAGTACTAATCGGGCTTTGAACAACTGGGCCCAGTATGACAATAGTTTTTGTTATACGTCCATGAAATGGTGAATTGAATTTAACATTGGTAGAAATCAAGAAACTGCGGCTTTCTGCTACAAGTTAACGTTAAACTTACAACTGGGGAGGAGGGGGAATTCATGAGTAGGGGTGGGCGTTAAGAAAAATTTAAAAGCACGAGCAAAATGAGTGAAAAGTGCTGTTTCTGAAGAAAGAATTTCAACCGAAAGTATAACGACAGTCGAAATAAGTTACCCTAACTTTGATATCAAATCGGATGTCATTCTGAACTTTTGCTGCAGCGATACGACGGCACGCACGCATGTTCTGATTGTTTATTGTATACATGTATCAAATGGCACAAGGAAGTGGATTTTAAGGGGGGAGGGGAGGGGGAGCAAGCCCGTGACGTCCATTGAGTCGATATCAACGTTAACAAATGGATTTTCCGACGGCCCTAAGAATTCAAGTGTGCTAAAAATTGCCACTCCTGGAATACTTTATGATCAACAGGGGGGATATAAAGAAAATGCCGTATTTGATTGGTTCTGTATAATTATCACCGTTGGCAGTTTTGATAAAACATTCAAAAAGATTGCAGATTGTCATTATCGACATCATTTTGAAATTTCGATGTGATCTTAGCAATTCACTACAGCGGTCTTTTCTAAAATTCTGACGGTACATGTAATTTGCTCCCACACATTCTTACTCCTCTCCCTATCATCCGTTTTTGGTGAAGAGTTTTGGAGAAGAAAGCAGTTTATTCGTAACTGAAAACAAATAAAAATACTTCGTAAAACATTTCTATTAAGTGTTTATCGGCCAACAGCTCGAGAGCATTGTCTTTGCCGTGGTAACACGACAGTTTTAATCTATCTGGCTACAACCGAGTTTTCGAACAAAATTGTTATCATTTTCTTAAAAGTTTAGTACATTTATTTTTTTACAGCTGTAAATGTATGTCTATATACACACCTTTTCGTAGAGAATTAAAATTTCTCCGTTATTTTTACCGTCATCGAATGATTCCCAGAGCCGTTTTCCAGTCATGTCGACCATCATCCTTCCGGTGACCTTAACGACCGTACCATCATCAAGCTTGCTCCCCTACATTGGAACGTTCAGAAAAAAGTCAGTTGTTTGGCCATGCCTGGAGATCTTCCTCTGTTCAGTCACAAAGTGTTTGTGCTGGCAATCACCAAAATTGGATTCAAGTTGTCATACAAAATACATGAAACATCAAACTTGCAACAAATCAATTCACAATTGTCACGCAATTTCAAATTATTCAACAAAGAACTCAGTGATAAAACACGATTACAGAAGGCGCCAGCTCGCGATACTTCGGCAATCATTGCTCGCACTGGTTTGACTTGATGGAAGTATAATAAAAAAAAATTGAGAGGTGAAACATGAAAATCGGTACCAACTAGTCTTACTACACTCGAGCTGGCTTGCCAAATGTGAGCTAATGTGGCAGCCAACGACAAAAACAAAGATACTTACCGAAAAATATGCAGCCGAATATTTCTCGGGAGGTGCTATGGAAAAAGAAAAAATGTAAAAAGTTAGAGAGGGACTCCACACAGCATTTTGATTTGTTTTCTAATGTTGTAATAAGCCGATCTTTAGGAAAACATAAAACGTCACTAAGAATGAACCTAGTAGTAAGAAAGAACTCATCCAGAATAGTAATTAGGCCAAGTTTTACCATTAATTTCGAAAGCAGATCTGTTTCGAAAGTCAAATCGAGAAATCCGCGGTTAGATGTTGGAAAATTCATTTGGAAACTATAAATAGATGCGATGAGATTTTTGATATACACATTTACTTTGAGTTTTAGCAAACTTGAGACAACATGTTTGTTGTTAATAATAAAAGTCTCCCAACAGCACTCTTGACGAAAAGATCGCAGATAGGTTTGGGTGCAAAATCAAAAATGCCGTTGTAAACCAAACATGAACTTTACATGCATTTTAAAAAATGTTCCAATGAACACAATTAAAATTCTACTAAGCACCCCTATTTTCATGGGCTCATGCTATCCTCAATTTATATAGGGTCAGTAATTTGTGTTGTTCAGTCGCGATCAGGGAACCATGTCCTCAAATTTTGGCTTTTTCGAAGGTCTTGGAAACTTGTGTTTACTCAAGCTTTGACAAGATCTGTCTGAAAATATGGCAAGCAAATATGAGCCAGATCCATAGAAAGTTGAGTCAGTGTCTATAAACTAAGTTTGTAATTGGCTTTTGTATGAATTCGCTTTTAAATTGATGAAAAACCCGAAAAGGTTGGCTTCTTGATAGCTTGTAAGGACATGTACGAAGAGTAAAAATTGTCAGTACCTTGGAAAAAATTAAACAAAGCGGACAAAATAGAACTCTGAAGTGTATCTAGAATTCTTTAAACATTTTCTCTACAAAGTTAACAATATCCATCTTTCTAAAAAATCGGCAAACAATAAGGTGTTGCATAACACTGTTTGTTGTGCCTCTATTGCTTGGTGCCTTCCTTTCTTTGTCTTTTGGTTTCTTGCATGGCATAATTATAATCAAATTATATGCTCAAAACTTCACCTAGTGTGATGATCTGGCAAAATGAACTTAAACTTTGAAATTCACTGTCTTCTTAACAGTTATTGCATTCATGAACATTGCCGTTGACACAAACAAAGAGCTGATTCGGGTATTCTCTTACAGATGTTCTATCATAAGTCGAAGTTTTAATGAAACAGTGGATTTGTCATCCTACTGGCCCTGTATTTGCCAGAGGTTTTATCAATTTTACGGTCTCTTGAAATTGAGCCTTTTGGGGTTCTGAGAGCTCTGCAACGTTTTCTATCGCAATCTGAACTTGGTCAATGGGGGTCATCATCGTCTGACATGAGGGCCGCCGTTTTGGATTTGATACAACCCACTGGATTAAGAAAACACACCCGGGTACCCAAGAGATGGTGCGCACAGGGAACTCAAACGAGAGAGCCAAGGAGAGATTTTTTTACCAAAACTGTTCCAATAATAATACTAAACTTTCATTTAATGCTTTGAAAGTGGTCAAATGTACCAAAATGTACAAAAATGCACAATTTTTTAGAAAGTTGCTCAAAAAGTAAAATGTTGCTCAAGATCGAAAAAGTTGCTCAAAAGTTGCCGAGCAAAATCCGTCTAGGCCTACCCCGTGGGCAGGAACCGTCCAAAACGCCCGTACAATAAAGGGTTTTTAAATCTCATTTATTCAAAATTCATTTCCACAAATCTAGATTGTTTGAAAATGATCAGGCTGCCAACTGAAATAGGGAAGCTTAACAAGTGATTATCTTAAAGGTATTTGCTAGTGGTTCAAATGTGCGTTAGTTGACTTCTCCAGTCTGCAAATCGGAGAGAAGTTTTAAGGGAGCCCACCCCAAGTTAAAACTTGGAAAAAACGTAATAAAGTTATACGGTTGGGGTGAGGCAGGTTTGTTAAAATAGCAAGAATAAAATGCGCTTACTACAATGATCTCCAACTGCGACAGCCACGAGAAACAATACTGCAACGAAACACTTCATCTTGGGTTATATCGCTCTGATATCAACTGATAACGTCTCTGGTAGGAGAAAAGTTGATGTGATGAGATGAGATGTAGGACCGCTCTTTATTGTTTATTATCAAAAGACCTGTATTGTGAGATTTGTTTGAAGTACGCAAAATTAATTAGACTTTATAAAAATAAATATAATCAGACTTAGGGAACTTGTCCAAACAGCAAATCTAAACACTCAAAATGTTTTTTAAATAAGATTAGAGTGTAGTAAATTATTTCGAGAAGACAAACTAATAATGTTCAACAAGTACGATTGCAAGACGATTGCTTGTTTCTTTACCCAATTTTAGACCAAAGCGACACAAATACCATCTTGTGAGGGAGAAACTCCCCCCCTTTCCCCCACGGATTCTGTAAACTTTAAGTATGGAAAGAAAAAGAAATATTAATGTACTATTCCCGAATAACTTTATGAAAAGTAATTATCTTCTACTATCGGCGCACAGCTGTAATTACCAAGGCTGATTCGAAGCACAAACCTATTTTCAGTTATCCAAATAACACAATTATTCCAGTTTAATTCAACGGTGCGTATTTGCTTTGCAGTCGCGGAATGCACAATTGCAATTAGAAATAGTTGTTCAGTTGCTGTTGATCATGTCAAATCTTCTCAATATAATTATTCTGATAGCCAATAAAATGTTTCCTAAATGCCACACAATGGGGGTTTCTATGAAGCAAATCTCAATAAGACGTTTTCCAAGCCTGGATAAAAAAGTCTGTTTGAGCCATTTTTAGCTTTGCGGATTAAACGTATTTGTAATTCTTATGCAGTTAAGTTTTATTTCTGTTTTTTTTTTCTTTAAAAAAAATTCTAAATATACCTTCTCAAAAATCTACAACAGCGTCCAAGGAAAAACCTTTTTCCAAAGGGCTTTCTAAGTGACCAGCAGGAATAAGTTTTTAAAATAGAACGACGCAACTTTTGAATTTTATTGCCACCTCTGACGAATTTTCACTTTCAGGTTGAAGTAACGGCAAGCAATGTTTTACATATGTCGTTTTGCATAAAATTTAAGTCCTCAGGAGAAAGAGTTAGTTCCTCACATTAGCTATATTTGTGTGTGTAGCGCCAAAGATTACTGTTTTCGAGCCCAACTGGTCTGAAAATCTAAATCTAAAAATCGTTCTCGGACGAAACTGTGCGGATATGCCGTATGCCGCACTAAGTTTTAGAAAACCGGCCTTAAAACAGATTTCAGATGTGAAAGTGAGGAGGAGATTTGTGTGAATTGGTCTAAAAACGGGTAAGAGTTTCACAAAGCGTGCAGCAGCCCCCACCAAGTTAGTGGGGAGTACCCCCTCTCGCTGGGTATACCAGCTAGCTTAATGTCACTCTGTTCCCCCAAACTATTTTAATGAGACGAGTCTGAAGCTCAGTTTAGAACCACATATTTTGAGATAAAATTTATTGGTTGATAACCTTAACGTAACTCCTGGCAAAACCCCCCACTTGACCATGAGGCAATGTAACGGTAATTTTCGAACTCTGTTTGTGGGGAGGAGCCTCCGATTATTGTACAACATAATTATGAATTTCCAGATTGATGAAGAAGCACTCTTGAAAGGGCGACAGCAAATGGTTGATTAACCACGACATTTCTCTTTCACGTGTGCTTCGCAGCTGTAACATCAACCTGACAACTTCTTCTTATAGTTGAAAAAATTGAAAAATAATAAGTTCAGCTGCTTTTTGGAAAAACTCAATTAAACGAAAGTTATGATGGTTTTTGAAACAAACATATTTGGACTTTCCAAAAGGAGTCTGCTGAAAACGAACAAAAATGGCGTTATTTTCTCTTAAAGTTGCCCAACTTCAAACCTCCGTAACTTTGGTTTGCCTGCCCTGTAATTATGCATTTTTTAAAGACAGGGAATTTCAAAATCTTTTATTTTAGCGCACCGAATTTTTCTAATCGATTTACTTTGCTCAAAAGTTGAAGCTATAATGTTGTACTTTAGCGTGATTTTAACAGCCTTTTCCGGTCAACCTCGGGTTTTGTTCAAAACACGCGTTACCGGTCTGAGACTATTAGCAGAAACGTTAGCGGTGACTCTTTCGATTTCGCTTTGTTTGAAAATGTCATATTGAAAGAATTACGAGTTTTGATAAGAGTTTAAAAGAGGTCAGTTGGCGAGGGCGGGCCGGGATGCCCTGTAACGGCACTGCTTATCGCGGGCAGTTACCTTTCGGAAAATCCAGCCAGATATCTAATGCGTTAACAGGAAAGAAGACTCCTGTGGCAAGGCCCGCGCAGGGGGAGGGGCTGGGGGGGCTTCAGCCCCCCCCCCACTTTTTTTGCTCGAAAAAATAAAAAAATACTTTGATGCAAATTGTGTTGTTTCACAAAATCTGATACTTTCAGATTCAGCGATATCTGCAAGTAATAAAGTGAGTGATACTTAAAAATCGAGCCATGATACATCTTTCAGATTAGGTGAAGAAAAAAAGTTAGTTTGAAAAACTGAAACGTCAAAATTTATAGTACAAGGCAAAAGCAAGCCCCTTTATCTTACAGGGCCAGCAGATTGCCTTGCATCCCAAACGTCAGTTTTACAAACGAACAGACAACCAGAGATCAGTATATTCATGTTTTCCATGGCCTGGGCCATTTAAGATACAAGTTTTGTTGATTATATCAATGCTAAACTTGTACAAAAACACACCTTGGATTCAAGATGACGGTTAATGCGCAGTCGAAATCAGCTTCTCAACCAAGTAAAGGAACTAATAAATAAAGAATTTCCCTTCAAAGCAACGCTGCCTACTTTCATGGAAAGCACAAGCAAAGGGTTCGATTCTCTGATGAAAGAGTCACAAAGTGAAAGTCAGCCTAGAATTCACAAATGTACAGAAGCAGGTTGCAAATCTGCAAACAAGCCTAAAACTGAAAACAGAGGAAACCTACCAGTCTCAAATTGAATGAAATACAAGACAAAGTGCAGGATGATTTCTAAAGCCAATCCCGTCGAAACAACTTGTGTTTCGATGGGATTCCAGTCTGAGCAGCAACAAGAATCGTGGAATGCAAGAATACAAGAGCTTGTCACCAACAAACTTGACACTGGAACCACTTGCATCATCGAAAGAGCTCACCAAATAGACTGCCCGATCATGATCAAGACCATTTAGAACGATAGTTGCCAAATTTCTGAATTACAAATAGACAGGGAAGCTATCCTTAGAGCCAAAAAGAATCTGAAAGGTGCTACTAACATTTATGTCCGTTATGACTTCTCGGACATTGTAAATGCAAAGAGACGATAATTTTTTCCCAGACTCAAGGAGGCAAGGCAGCAACAAGGATCCATTGCCTTAATCAGCTATAAATAAACTCATTAAATAAATGCCCAGAAAATCATGTCATACACTGACCTATCACCATAATTTTGCAGTTTGGTCAAGTATTCATCTCAAGTCAATCACTGTAAAATCACAAAGACAAATTCTCTATACAGATAGCCTTTCAAAATACTGGGAAATTTCTAGGCTTTTTGTCTGCTAAACTGTGTCCTAGGCTAAATTATCTTACACAATAAAATGGTTTTCTGTTTTATCGCTAGAAAGGATTACGGGATTTTCTTGCCATTTTGGAACGAGATTCTTCACAAAAAAATCAATTGAAAGTTATTAGGTAGTGTTTGAGAGGACAGTCGACTGGGGTTATTGTCAACAAGCAGCAAGGCTCCAGAGCTGCAGAGAGAAAGAAATCTCAATTTCCACATCTTCAAGCGAAAGTCTTGGTCAATCTTCAGATTCTGGATTCGAAAAGTGAGTAAAACAACCAAATCACTGCGCTATTTTGCATTTATTTATTGACAAACAAGTGGGTGCACTTCTGTCAAGTGTTCTTGTGAACTAAAACATATTTCAAACAGTATAAGGGTAATAAGCAGCTTGCAAATTTGCTAACAAGTTCAGCATTCACAAATAGCATGTATTACTCTAGCAAGCTCACCACAAATCAGCCAGTGAGCCAAACACTGCAGAGAAAGCAATTCACAATTGGCTACACAAAGAAAGAAAAATGTCGCTATCAGAATTGATCGACCTGCAAAGCAAATAATTATATCAAACGACTTTACTATAACTTAAATATTGCAGTTTTACTAGGTAACTACCCAAAACTCATTGCCTTGTACTGTAAAAGTGATTGGCTAAACACACAAAAATACTGAGCTGGAAGTGAACTAAAAATATTTACTTGCTGACGTTATTTCGGCGAGTTCAAAAGTCCACTTGATGGCAGAAGTGCACCCGTAGTTTTAACGCTACAATGCTGTACCTGTTTATATTTTTCATGCTGTTATTGTTATTGTTTCTGCCCGCAGTTCATGCACACACACAAGTACTGTATGTTGTTTTAAAAAAATCCGAGATTAAAAGTTTCAATAGTAACTTGTTCACATCTGCTTCAAAAACGCATTTACACTTTTAAATATTTAGTTTTTGTCTTACTCGATGGCATTTAGCGGTTGCTACTACTAGTAAGAATAGTCTGTTAGCTACTTTTGATACAGTAATACGAGTCTAATGGCCACTGCAGCACTGCATGAAAGTGGAGAATTTTGAGACTTTGTCAAAGGTGGTTCAAAACCGTCACTTGGGATATTTTTGCACTAAGTTCTTCAATTATGTATCAGAAGCTGTATTAGGATTTACTTAGTTTTGGCTTCCAAATTTTGTTCACCTTTCAAGAAGAGAGATCCTATTCTTTACAGTCTCCGCCTTGGAAAGTTTTAGATTGCTAGTTTCTCTCTCTACTGCTTCTAGTTCCTCTTGTAACACCTACAACAAACCAGAACCATCAAAAAACAACAATTAGTCGCTGGAGTACTTTGAGAACTATTGAAGGTTACAGGAAAGTATACAAAAGGTATGTACATCAAATAATATGAAGATGTATACAAAATGTATACCATGAAGGATTTAGAGCAAACAATTACAATAACTGTTTTTTTGATAGATATCTTAACATGGGTTAAGGTCAACAATCCGTACCCTAACTTATTCCACTGATACCATGTCGGCTGACAGTCAGTCGACACTTCAACGGCACTTCCAAATTTTGCTTGTTTGACTGAATCATATAATTATAATGATATAGATCATTTTAAAAGACCTAACAGTAAATTTTTAGTATTCTATTTGAAAAAACTATATCTACCCTAACTTGGTAGCCATAAACAACCATATTTTATAGGAAAACAAGTAAATAGAAAGGAACACCCGCATCTGTCTCAACAGAACACTTTTAAAACCGTATTGTGCTACGAGGTACATGTACGTACATTGGTAGGGTATTTTGTTTTTGATTATCAATCCTTGATTATATTCATAAAACTTTCACTCTTACACCTAGCTGATTACAGGTTGCAAAAACAAGGAAACAAGCAAAGAAGAAGGGCAAGGTAACCAACAGAATAGCGACAGACAGGCAACATTACACCAGCAAAACTGTTGGCCAACAGATCGATGTATCTGGAGTATATATGTTACAGCACTAGTGCTTATTCTTTACCT
>JAOBYF010218877.1:0-17826 GCA_025403605.1 Parazoanthus darwini | reverse complement strand
CCAAAGCAAACCATCACTAGAAGCGAGAAGAGCTTTCACCCTGAAAGCAAAATTGATACACTGAGTGTAAGCCAGCAACGACCCCCGGTAACGACCCTAGAGAAAGACCTGGTTTGGCCTGGTCACGTGGCACCAAGATTCTGGGTGGTATGTAACAAATAAAATAAACGTGGAAGATGCGTTTAAGATTGTTTTTTGTTCTTATTATATTTAGACTAGTTTAGATAGGAAAAGATATTTAAGTCGTCAAAACAAACCCACATGCACGTTTGTTTGGTTGTTACCACCGAGAATCTGGGTGCCACGTGACCAGACCCAAACAGGGGGCGAGGTTGCGACCCCAGCACATACGCAAGGATAAACATTTTTCTTGCATTAGTTGTTGCACTTGCACTTGCCCAACCTTTGAGTTAGTACTGCATTGACGCAAACACTGATCACACATTTATAAAACTTTTGTATGTGAGGATAACCTCCACGCAGATTTTTATTTTCCTTCGCCGGCTGCCAGAGGTCTCCAACTCGGAGAGAGACCTCTCCCAGCGACGGAGAATAATAGTCTACAACCCGGAGAGAGACCTCTCCAAGCGACGGAGAATAATAGTCTGCGTGGAAGCTAATGCGAGGCTTAGATTTATAAGAATTTGTTTTATGAACCAGTCGAAACCGCAGAACAAATTAGTTGAAGCTCCGAAACGCAAAACTGCCCATATACTCTTTTTTCTACATAAAAATACTTTTTCTAAAATGCTGAGGTTGAAAACTGTGCTAACTTTTTCAGGTCCGTAGCGAGGAGAGTGCGATGAGTGAACCTCCCCCTTCCCCCCCCCCCCGACAGGCTGCGAGGTCCTCCTTTTGAAAACCGACAGTAACGCGCGTTCGATGTGAGCTTTTAGATAGTGGACGAGGTGCGGATTACCGAGTCGGTTATCATAAGCTCATATCCAACAAGTGTGAGTTGAATAACCGTTTTATTAAATAACTTTATATTCTACTGACTCGAGTTTTCGGCCATTATGAAGAAAAATTTTGCGTGACAAAATTGTCAGTTTCCATATTTAATAGACAAACTACTGGATATAGGCTTTAGACCTTGAGTAGAGAGTCAATGAGATTACCAGAAATTCAGTATTCTTAACCCCCACGCCGGTCCGTTTGATCCAATAGCGGAAGTAACATCGCGCTCTTTTGTTTTTTCGGCGGTGTGATTGGCTAGGTGTTTTACCGGTCACATTGTAAGGCTTTCCATGTCTTTGGAATTGTAATTGTGGGGTCATTCTAGTACTCTTCAACGACCGATCTGACAACACTTTAAATGGCACCCTCATGAGATAACATGACATGACATAACATAACCCAACTTGGCATAACATAACATAACCCAACTTAAGTTCGACATAGACATAAAATAAGCACAAGAAGACGATTGTGCTTATTTAATGCTTATGCTATTTTACGTCTGTTCACACTACCCATATTATTTTTATGTTATGCTTATCTTATGCTTATGCTGTTTTTATTTCACAAGTGTGAACTAGGCTTTAACATAACATAACATAACATAACATAGCATAGCGTAGCATGTAGCATAACATAACATAACATAACATAACATAACATAACATAACATAACTTTCCTGTTCGGTTTGGAATGCCATGCGAACGACGAATGACCACGCTAATACACGCCAACACGCTATGTTTATTTGTATTTGCATTAGAGTTTAATTTTGGATTAAACAAAATCGCACCCTCTTCCTCCATCTCTCTCCCGTGCACAGAGGTTTGCATGGGTTTTGGGAAAGACTGGGGAAGAGCTGGTCAACCTGTGCGTACGCGTACGGCATCTGTTTCCGCTCAGGATAGTGAGTGGTTTGTTGACATTGTTTCTTCTTGCTTGAATATAACCTTGAAACACACGAATTTACCCGGAGTTCACGTAGGTCACTCGCACAAGGCAATCTTAATCCTGATTTCTTATAATCGTTCCGATCGACCTAGTCGCCCCGATCATTTCAAAATTTGTTCAGGCGATCGTGGCGATCATATGGAAATGCTCCAAATAAATGAGGGACATATCGATCGCGATCGTCCGATTGGAGTGATCGAGAACTTAAGTTGCAAGCGATTAATGAAAACCCTCTTCAGGCGATTAGGACGATCGGGACGATCCAAAACTGTCCCAGAATGAAGCAGGTTATACCAGAGTTTTCTGACTGTGCATGTGTTTAAAATGGGCAAGAAGCACTTTATATCAAACCAAAGACCCAAATCTTATTATTCACAAGTACCTATCTTTTCGTTAGCTAAGACATCTTAAGATTAGAGCAGGGTTGGAGAATAGAGAGAGGAGGTCAGATGAGTGTGAGGAGGGAACATTTATGTATTAGACAAGATAAGAGCAGGTTGGGAATAAGAGAGAGGGGGTCAGGTGAGTGTAATTAAGGAATGAACATTCATGTATTAGACAAGATAAGAGCAGGGTTGGACGATAGAGAGAGGAGGTCAGATGAGTGTGAGGAGGAAACATTCATGTATTAGATAACGTAAGAGCAGGGTTCGAGGATAGAGAGAGGGGGTCAGATGAGTGTAATTAAGGAGGGATTGTTCATGTATTAGACAAGATAAGAGCAGGGTTGGACAATAGAGAGAGGAGGTCAGATGAGTGTAAGGAGGGAACATTCGTGTATTAGATAAGGTAAGAGCAGGGTTGGAGAATAGAGAGAGGAGGTCAGATGAGTGTAAGGAGTGAACATTCATGAATGTATTAGACAAGATAAGAGCAGGGTTGGAGAAAAGAGAGATGAGTTCAGATGAATGTGAGGAGTCAGAACCTTCATGTATTAGACAAGATGAGAGCAGGGTTGAACAAGAGAGAGACGATGTCAAGTGATTGAAAGGAGGGATTGTTCTTGTATTAGACAAGATAAGAGCAGGATTGGCGAATAGAGAGGGAGGTGAGATGAGTGTAAGGAGGGAACATTCATGTATTATATTAGACAAGATAAGAGCGGGGTTGAAGAATAGAGAGAGGAGGTCAGATGAGTGTGAGGCGACACTGTTCATGTATTAGGCAAGTTAAAAGCAGGGTTGAAGAATAGAGAAACAAGGTCAGATGAGTGTGACGAAGGAATATTCTTGTATTAGACTAGGAAGGGCAGAGTTGGAGAAAAGAAAGAGAAGGTCAGATGAAGTTAAAGTAAGGAGGGAACATTTATGTAATAGACAAGAAAAGAGCAGGGCTGGAGAATAGAGAGAGGAGGTAAGATGATCGTGAGGAGGGAACCTTCATGTATTTGACAAGATAAAAGCACAATTGGGGAAGGTCAGAGACACAAGGTCAGATAAGTGTAAGGAGGGATTGTTCATGTATTAGACAAGATAAGAGCAATGGTTCGAGAATGGAGAGGCCAGAGGGGTCAGATGAGTGTGAGGAGGGAACATTCATGTATTAGACAAGTTAAGAGTAGGGTTTGAGAATGGAGAGAGGAGGTCAGAGGAGTGTAAGAAAGGAACATTCACGTATTTGATAGATAGATTAGAGGAGGGTTGGAGAATAGAGAAAGGAGGTCAGGTGAGTGTAAGGAGGGATTGTTCACATGTATTGGACAAGGTAAGAGCAGGATTGGAGAATAGAGAGAGGAGGTAAGATGATTGTGAGGAGGAGAGAACCTTCATGTATTAGACAGAAAAGAGGAGGGTGGTCCCGAACATTCTTGTATTAGGTAAGAGACGAAAGCAGGGTTGGAAAAAAAGAAGTGGTGATATGAGTGTAAAGAAGGAACTTACATGTATTGGATAAGATAAGAGTTCAGGGCTGTGGTAAAGAGAGGAGGTGAGATGAGTTTCTGGAAGGAACATACATGTATTAGTGAGCAAGGTTGGAAAAAAGAGAGAAGAGGTGAGGTTCTTAGTGTCTGGGGGTAACATACATGCATAGTTTAGATAAATTAGTGCAAAGCGAGTGCTAGTGAGCAGTAAAAATAGATTTCTGAGATAAAATGAGTGCAATATTGGAGAGTAGAGAAGAGGTGAGATTAGTTTGAGGAGGAAATATACTGTTATGTACCAAATAAGACAAGAGCAACACTTACAGTAAGAAAAGAAAGAAGGTAAAATGAGTGTTAGGAGGGAACCAGAGCAGGGTTGGAGAGAAGAGAAGAGGTGATATTTGAATGTGAGGAGGTAACATACTTGTATTAGGCTTATGAGATAAGTGCGAGATTGAAGAATAGAGAAGAGGTGAGACGAATGTAAGGAGGGAACCCTGGGGGGTATTTCAAGTTAAAATGGAAGGGGTGACCTTTGGGAAGCCCAATCACCCTAAAAAATACCTGGTCAGAAAAAATTCCTATCCTAAAAAATTGTGTCTAAAATATCTCAATCTAAAAAGTACCTGGATTTTTTGAGAATTAAATTTAATTCTGGCCAACTTTTCTTCAGTATACCAATTAAGCTCTAAGAGCCCCTAAAAGGGTGCCATTTTTCGCTCATCGAAACACTATTAAAAAATACCGGATCGCCGATTTTAACCCCTGGAAATTACAACGGTTATACCTGCCATCAAAAATAGGTAGTACCCACCTCCTCTAGGGAGGGAACATACATGTAGATAAGTATATTTTGGATAATAGGTCAAGGGAAGATGTGAGGTGAGTGTGAGGAGGATCAATGGATGGCAAAGTGTACTTACGTCCTGGAACTTCAGAGGGTTTCTCGAAGGTTCGTAACACTCGAATTATAACATTAACTGCTTCTGAGCGTGCCAGAAAGCTACCGAAGTATGACTGGCCGGAAAGCCTTGTGTACCTCACACCTTCTACGCACAGGGTTTTTACAAAAAAACAATAGCAATGAAAAACGATAAACTGGTCGTTGATAATGTCAATTTGTTGTAAAACATGCCCGAAGGCCCTGGTCAACTCATCAGGAACAACTTCGGCCAATATAATGAAACTTAAAGACTTTGCCTGGAGTTTCCAGATGACTTTGAAGTAGAGCCCAAAGTAGTACGTTTTTAAATTGAATACATGCAGTAAAAGTGTTCGCACACTTTGGGCGACAATAAGAGATGATGTGTACTTATTTTATAATATGACTGTAGAAAGTGATATTATCCGTGTCCAGAAAAATGTATCTTAGCTTCCAAACTCAATGCTTACGAAAAGGAAAGAATTACTCATCTTGCACAGCGACTCGAAAAGGCTACGCTTGAATGGCAAATATCTGGTTTAACCCATGCTTCTGAACTTGAACAGGCCAAAGCAGACTATCATATCTCTATCAAAATCTCCTGCACGTCGGGAATCTACAACTCAGCTGATCAATGTCCAATCTGGCCTGCCTTTGTTGAGCGCTTACAAGAAAGTAAAGCAAACTCACTGTCATAAAGGTCTTGATTTCATTGATAACTTGAATTTACCGCCAGTGCAACCAAAGTGGGCAGATCTTATAGATGCAGGCCCAGGTGTGGGGGTCTTTAAGTTCAAAGTGCGTTTTCATGATGCAGAGCTTGCTAGAGTGCACTTGAGCAATTATAAAGTCAGAGTTCATGGGTCCTGGGGAGATAGCGGTGAAAACGAGGCTGAGTGTACCATTTCTGCAATTGGAGAGGAGCTACAATTGACTGGAATTTCCGGCACAAAATGTTTGATGATGTTTCTGATACAGAGCTTGAAGAATTCACTGTAGACCAATATAAAAAGTACGAGAAAATAGGTATGGAAAGGAACATTTGGCATATAGCAGAAATTGTGCAACAAAGAGTGGATGACTCGCCAGTTCTTGGGAATTACTTGATCGGACTGTTAGCGGAGAAGAAGGATGAGCACAATTTCCTTTCCAACAAAAATAACCTGAAGGACTATCAGTCTAATCAGACTAATCGAGACAGGTGACCTTATAAGAAGCAGTCATGGACCAGGTCAAAAAGATGAGTTACAGGTTGTTAAGTGCTGGCCTACTGTAATAGGGGCTAATCGAGACAGGTAACTTTTATAGAAGAAGCAGATGGACCAGGTCGCGATCGGAAAGATAAGTTACAGGTTATTAAGTGCTGGCCACCCCTTATTACAATGTATAACGGCCATAGGGGCTAACCAAGACAAGTGGCCTTTGTATAAGAAGCAGATGGACCAGGTCAGAAAGATGAGTTACAGGTTGGCCGCTGTTGCAATGCACAAAAGTGGAGCGTTTCGAGATTTTGTGAAGGATGGTTCAAAATCTTCATTTAGGTCGCTTTTACACCGAGCTCTTCATATAGGCGGTGTTAGGGTTTGAGTTAAGCTTGGGTGGCACACCCCACCCAAAATAGTGTATCCAAGTTCCCACTACCACCACCACCCTCCCCAACCCTTTGCTTGAATCCAACATTTATATTATTTTGTTTGTTGTTCTAATCCAAAACTCCCCAAATTCTGTACGTCAATAACTTACCATGTATATTGACTTTAAACATTTATTAGGTAATTTCGGTGTCAGTTAAACTATTTTTCATTTTGCCTTCAAACACATGAGCCAACTATTTTAAATTAAGTCTTATTTAGTTAGGTATACTATGGCTTAATTAACTCGGAAAGTCCCTTATGGTTTCTCTGGGCCCTACCTGACCTCAACCTGTTTCATAATTATTGTAACTCCTTTTGTACATATAAAGAGAAATTATTTGTATTAAATTTTTTAATGGGGTTGGATATATACCTCGTCGTTGTTGAGCCAGTAGATGTCATGCAATAGATAGTTTATTTCAATCTTTAATTCTTCCATCACAGGCACCCAACCACAGTTGCATTTACAACTTTGGTGGAAGATTTTAGAAGAAGTCCGTATTGTAACTTTGCTAGTAAAAGAAAGATGCTTCCTTACCTGGCATGTGGAACATTTGTAACGGTATTGTTGTGAGTATTAGTCTTTTTTGGTTTTGTTAATTCCAGTGTTTGACTCAAATGTAGTTTGTTTTAATAATCTCCTGTGAAAAACCCAAGCTAACTACATGTAGATTTACTGTAAAACTTTGATTATTTAAATAACTGCTCGAGCAGTTGCTGTAAAAACCGGCTTTAATTTTAACCTTAAATAATCGTGACTTCTTCTGAACATGTTCCCATGACGGTGTCGGCGGCCTTCACTGTGTCCATCGGCCTTACCTTTATATGTTTTCTCGTTCGCCTGTAACTTTACCATTCCTGGGGAAGATTTTTAGTTAAACTGAAACGTCTAGAAGCATTTTAAAGAGTACTAAAAAACTCCGTTTTAAAGTATTAACTGGTTTTTTTTTTGCGCCAACAGAGTAACATTTTTATGCAACCAATATGACTCAACCCGCCCACAGCAATCCATTTTTTAACATCTTATTTAATCCTAAATTGAACCGAGCCGTTACGTATACTGAGTAATTAAAAACTTTATTGAGTTTTATTTCACTTCATATTCTCTAATTTTCATTTCAAGTTCTAAACCAAAAGTTCTTGTAAGTTTTATGCTAGAAAGAAAGAAATATATATAACCTTCAAATAGCGCATAGTGTGTCTAAATACTGCCGGTTGAGGTGATCTTTCGGGTGAACTTATGTGATATGAATTTATCTAACGTATGTTTCATAAAACAACTCATTTGATCAGCCTGCCTCTGGGCTAAAGTGCATTTTTTTTCTTTTTCAGTTGTGTGCATTTTTGGTTGAATCTCATGTAACTCAATTTTTATATAACTTTAAGTTTGTATATGGTTGGGAAAAACAGTTTTAATTAGTTATTACTGTAGTTACATAATGTAAGAAAGTATTTGCTATCGCTAAGCCTTTCACCGGCAAGTTTTAATTTGCAAGAAACAGTACATTTTGATGGTCAAATTTGTTCTTGGAACCTCGAGCTGTTACATCTCAACCCCGGGGTTCCAACTTAACTAAATTGAAATGCCAAATAAAGTGAGAAATCTTAAAGTCCTAGAGGGCTGTGTAGAGAAATTTTGCCGGCAGCGCAAAGCATGCACTAACACCTAATTATCTTTTAAAACCTTAATTAAGTAAATACTTTCTAATGACAGCTCCCCATAAGGGCTTTTTAGTGTCATGTTAAACACAAGAATTAAACTATGGTTAAATACGCCAAGTGGCAAAAAGGGTCCGGGAGTTAAGGCTATATACACCAGCGTGGCTGACGGACAGACGACCAACTCGAACTCAAGACCTAAATTTTTATATCGCTTAGCCACCCTGCCTTGGCTTAGTTTACTTCATGTTTTCTCCTAGGCCCGCTCCATTTTCCCCACCCTCCTTTCTTTCTTGTTCGACTTCTATTTCCTTTGTCTGCTGTCTGACTATCGATGCAAACCTTTGTGATCTGTCTTTCGAGACTCAAAGACAAAAGTTGCTTTCTTTTCTAATATCCAGCTGCTATCGACCTTATTTCGAGAGTTTTTGACGGTGGTTGTCAGTATTGTGCTGTTGACTGCTTCGTCAAGGTATCGTTGCAAAGATCCATCGGCAAGTCGTGTTACATACTGACACGAGTGCTTTTGTGAGGCTAAAACGACAAGAGCACATGTGCTTCAAATGTCTTCTGCAATCAACCGTGGTGGTGAAAGTGTTACTAGACTGTACGTAGTCTAAGGCAGCAGGTCACATACTCACATTCAAATCTTGTGGCGTTTTGTTGTAAGCTTGCGCAGCCCTCGCGTGTGCGCATTTTGTCCCAAATATGGCAGAGCCAGCGAATTCCCCTTCAGTAGAGGAAGGGTGGACCTGACTTATGTTTTTACCACACGAGAAGAGAAGAAAAACGCTCCAAAGAGCGTTTCGCAGTTGTCTCAACATGGCTTTGCGGAAATTTCTCATAAAAGAAGCATAAACGAGTGGATTTACGGCGTGACTCGTGTATAACAAGGAGTAACACACGATGAATGTCGTTTTTTCTTGGTGACCGGTAATGGAATACAATAAGCGGTCCGTTACCCACGGGAGCGACGTCACAGAGAAAGTGCAGACCAAGAGCATGCCAAGTTTTGTGAGGCGCATTTCCATTTGGATAGATGCTTGCCCCAGAGAACTTAGCATGTGGCGGTTGTGGCTTTTGATGCCTCGGCGAAGAGAAAAGAACGAATATAACATGGCGCTTAAAGTAGTAATTATTATTAAAATGCCTGCACCATTGAGAATTTCCCCAGCGATGAAGTGAGATGGTTCATCTACCAAAAACAGCCAATGAGTTTCAACCAAGAGTGCCAGCGCAGTGGCAACAGCCAGGAAAGTGAAGGCAAGAATCCACACTCCCATGGAAATTCTTTTCATTTTTGCTTTTGTTAATCTCCTGTGAAAGGGTCTTTTTAGTGAATCATATCGATCCACGCAGAGCAATATGTGACATGCGCAGATGGCCATACCGCAGCCTACCGTAAGAACAAAGTGCGGATCTCTCATCGCCTTTAATTGATCCTGTTCAAAGTTCGTTAAAAAGGATACTATCATTATTGGTAAGTTGCACAGGCTTCCGAAGATATCAGCCATGGCCAAGTTCAACAGTATCAAATTGGTCACAGTTCGCAAACTGGCGTTCTTGTACATCGCGGAGCACAATAGTGAATTGCCTGTGAGGGCTATAAGAAAAACAGCGAACAGGTAGGCAGTTCCAAAACCACGCAAAATATCGGCCACCATCTTTGATTTCTAATGAGTTTTTGTTCAATCCGTGTCTCCGGTTATTCCGGGGAAGTAGCAACAAGGTACCGCATTGCTCCTCAATCTGCAAATGCAAAATTTACACAAAAGCATTACACTTTCACCATTCCCATGCACCAAATTTATCAACATCGATATTCTCCCCATAGATTCAATATAAAATAAGTTGATTGGTTGTGAGAATGAAGGATGTTCATCCTTTCTAAGCTCTTAAAACTGAAACCCAACCTATTTGTAGAAAATATACCGGTATGGAGATAGGTAAACTCCAATCTGTTTGGTTTCATTATGGATTTTAAAATATTCTTGCCTTCTATTTGTGTCTCGTATTCCTTAAAATAAGTAAACGATAACTATGTAAGTTTGCGGAAAAATGACTAAGTTTTCGTAGGACTGCGCTAACGACAACTAAACAAACAAGTTCGGATTTTTTTTCTTAGTTATCCGCTCCAAGAAGAATAGATTTTGGAACCAACAACTGTTCTGGCTTTTGAGCAAGTAAGCCATATTACCTAATCTAACGTTTTTTAAAATGCCTTTTTCTTTTTTAACAGTTTTCGTATTTGGTGGTTCTCGCCTTTGTTTTTTATAAAGAACTTAAAATATTCTATCTTTTGAACCAGTCGGTAAAAACCTACATAAAAATATGAGCGTGTATGTTCCCTCTTGAGATGGAGTAATGCCCGGGAAAACTGTTTTGTCGACCCGGCTGTTATCTCTGAAGAAATATCAATATTCTTTTAACCAGTAAGAACAAAAAACTAAGCTAAACTCAACCTGCAGACAGTACAGTGCAGCTCAGAGGAAAATTTTAAGATTAAACTTCTGCAAACCAGAGTTCATGCTTATATTTAATAGGCCCTGTGCAGCTCAAAAGTCACAATGGTACAAAATACGCAAAACTGGAGGGCAAAAGAATGTGCGAGACTCCAAAACAAAACAAAATTCACTAGAAAAAGTGTATTTTTTTTGTTTTACATTTTCCAGTGGAGTCTTGTACGTTCTTTTGCCCTCCAGTATGGTGTATTTTGCACCACGCGACCTCTAGCCCCCGGGGGGAGAGTGACTCCCTTTGTAAGTTATCAAGGGAGCTCGTCGGGAGAACCTAAATAAATACCCAAAAAATACCTGGCCCTCAGATTTTGCTTCCCAAAAATATACCTCTCTGACTTATATATTGCGTATAAATGCCATGTTTCAGTAATATAAAAGGCAAGTGCCATTTATTGTTAGCCTTATCCATCAAGGACGCTGTTCTCATAACATTTGCGAACGTATCGTCGTTAATATAACCAGGATTACCCCTAAAAATACCTGGTATTCTCAAGACTCGCGTTTTGCCCGAGAAAACCCCTAAAATACTAGATTGAAAAATACGACGAGCTCCCCGACATTTAACTATATCATATATGGAGTTTCCCCCGTGCTCTAGCTGCACAAGGCCTATTCTTTCTTAGTACATTTAAGGTAGAAAGTACGTTATTAGAGAAAGTATTAGTTCCTGTCGAGTCGGTTGGAGCTTCTATTATTCCCTAAGGTCTTTTTGTACTGAGGTGATCAATTGGATGTGAATGATTACTCAGGTACGGGGCTGATAAGATAAGAACAAATGAGTTGTTAATGTGTGCTTAGTTTCACGCAGTTGAAAACTTGTGCAAGGTGGAGATTGTCATTCAATCGTAGGCTAGCGAGAATACTGATCAGTATTTGTTAGCGCCTTCTAAAATTAAGTTCAATTATTACTTTGGACTGACTCCAGCGAGTTATTTTTAATTTTTCGATTGATATGATAAAACTCAAACATGAACAAAGCCAGACATCTTTTAAAAACATGGTTTCTCTGATAATATGGACGATTCAAAAATGTTCCCCAATATTGCCCATAGCAAAAGAAAATAATTGCTTTTGTAATTACGAAATATAATATATAATATATAATATAATATGTAATATTATATCGTGTGATCATAAAAGGGTTCCCAGATCAAACTATCAGTTTTAGAGATGATATTTTTTAAGAAAACCGACGAATGACTTTTGTTGCGAGTACTCAAAAGTCTCTAGTTCAGAGAAAGCAGTTTTTTAATCAAACATCTGCAAGACGTATGCTAAGGCTATGTTTTTTATAGAAAGTTATTAACAGTAAAATGAAAAAGCAATACTGATTTCATTTGGGAAAGACAGGATATTGCAAAGTTGATGGGACATATATATGCAATAATAGAAGCTTGTATGTTTTCTTGAACTATATATCAGTAACGAACCAGATTTTCCACCGATAACAATCTTTGTCTCTGTTATGCTAAGCGTGAAACTGGAAAACCATAATTTTCGCTCCTTGCCCCGTCCGCTTAAGAACAGATTTATTACTTCATCAACTGTTGATCTTTCTTCCCCCAGTTTCTATAAACATTGTAATGATCTCTCAACAGCTTTGAAAATCTCTATGAACTTAGTTATTCCAAATTGTTCTAAGTTTGTTTGCCAGTTATTTTTGATACTATGTATAACTATATATAACTATATATAAAGGGAGGGCACATTGTTCTATCGTATAACTAAACATGTATATAGTGTTTTTCCAATAGTTCAAATAATAAATATTTTTTCAATCGTTAAAACAGACCTGTTTTGTGAAATTTGCTTTTAAGTTGAAAGGTTTCCCAAAAGTTAAATGTTTTTTTCCAATAGTATTTATAGTTTCCATTTTTCGTTCTAAGAAGACCAGGCTAGAAATGTGTTGTCAACTTTATCTGTTAATGTTCTCTCTAAACGAAGAGAGTATCAAAGCAAGTATGTTTGTATATAATTATGTATATCTATACATTGTCTGTCTGTCTGTCTGTATGTTTGTATATTTGTACATTGTCTGTCTGTCTGTCTCTATGCATGTATGTATGTATGTATGTATGTATGTTTGTATGTATGTATGTATGTATGTATGTTTGTATGTTTGTATGTTTGTATGTATGTATGTATGTATGTATATAGCATACATACTAATTTTTAAAATTTACGTTTTTGTAAACTTTTTTGGAAGCACCCCTTCAAATCAGTGCAAAGATAGAAGCCATCATTGTTACGATTTGCTCAGTAGTAGAGTCCAAATTCTCTCGTACGAACATACGTGTCAGTTAGTGCTCAAGTCGAATCATACGCGTGGAACTAGTGTATTAATGTGGCTGAACACAGTTTTGACAGTTTCTGTGTAGCATTCATTGAGAGGGACAGTTTGTTAGAACGACAAAAAAAAAATATTGCAAGAGAAAAATTCAGTTATAGAAGTTTGGGTTTGGGGGCTTTTGTGAAGGTCTTGACCGTTTCCATGGTAACGCAGAAGTTTCAAAACAACACTAAAATATAACTTCTAAATTTGCTTGAAATCTGTTCATAAGAACTGATAATGTTTCGCATAATTTTAGATGAGATAACAGCGGAGTCATCAAAAGCAAAAATATAAAATCTGACAGGGGAAGTTGTCAGTGTAACTCAGAATTCAGTGAACCATATCTTTGTAAATATATATAGACAACTGTCTGCCACAATGTGAAATTGAGGTGTGGAAATGTCACAGTCTCGTTGCTCATTGACATGTGTGCGAATTAAAACGAAAATCTAACGAGTATTTCGCAAAATAGAAAACGTATATTTTTTGGTTTTGTTTGTGCTGTTTCCTTGCCATTGAAACGGATAGGATCACTAGTATGTCAATACTTATAGATTCTCCTAGTAATGCATTTCAGCTGTACCAAGTTTGGATTTATCAACCGTATTAGCACTGAGACGTGATTGTAGTACAGGTAGTCAGATAGTTCATAACTGTGTTTGCTCAGTCACCTTAAATGCTAATTTCAGAGTTCCAGTAAGCAAGGGAAAACGTGTAGCAAAATTATCGAAACTTTCAATAGGAAGGGTTTTGTTCAGATCAGTGTGACTTTTATCCGTAAAGAGGATTTTAGATTCCGTTTCCGTCGTAAAACTCCGGAATAACAATTTTAGACAGATTTAAATGCATTTACCGGTAGATCGCCTTTCTGTTTTATAAACTATTCCCCAAGTACATTGTATACGTTGAAGTACAAAACGTAGAGTTTTTTTGAACGAATGTCAAAAATTGTATTGTTTTGAATGGCGGTTTCTTAAAGGATTTGCTTATTTCTTACTTGGAGGAAAAAATATTTTCATGAGGGCACTACTTGCGCCATAGCGCATTTGCGGAAACTTGAAAAGACATATACGTTAATTGATCTCTCTTTTTTCTTCAACGGTTTATTTATTTCTCACATATATAGCTTACAACATTGACAAAGGAACTAATCAGTAACAAATAGATGATACGTGATATCGATGCCTTGACAAAACTATACCCGGGTCATGAAACTAACATCGGTAGACGGTCGTGACTAGCGCCGGATCTTTGGTTTCAGTACTTACTTTAAGACCAATTTGCGTTTAGTGAAGTGGTTTTTATAGGATTATTGGCTTACAAAGTCAGGGATTTTGGAAAGTGCTGTCGTGTTTAAATTCAATTATGCCCGCTACTTCTGTTGTATTCAAAGTTCACTACGGTGTGACTTCGTAAAACTCCTGTCTTTCTTTTCTTAATTAAAAAGAAAAGCCTATTGAAATTCTTTTTCAGCTGGCGCGGTTTGACTTTGTTTCATAGATAATAGTATATTACCTTTTTTAGTCATAAGAACCAGATATTTTGGTACATTGTTCTTTATTTTTTTTTTTGAAATTTAAGCCTCGGTTCTGAAACAAAATTGACAGTAGCACCAAATATTACAACAAAGTTATGGAAAATCACATTTTTTCGCCAATAGTTGTTCAATTAAGTTCTGTTATTGAATTTTCTTGGTTTTGTGTCGCGTCTAACCAAACTGAATATAAAAAAGACTGCTATTTGTGGAGAAGAAAAATATGTCGTTTTTTGCTTTTTTTGCCGACTGCATAAGTAATTTAATTGTTTCATCTAAGGACTTTTTATAGTTATGAACCAAAACCAAAGCTTCAAAATTGGTAAATTGTAACTTGATCCTCGTGTGCTAATTCAATTCCGTTTGATGTATGATATGAACGCGAATTGTCTCAGTGCCTGACTAAGATTAGAACGAACAATATATTCACCTCCGCCATGTCACAACAATTTTGCTTGATCAGTTTCAGTCAAGAAAACGTTACTGCCTTCCTGTTATCATTTTCATTTGGGAAAAATCCCCCTGCAGTGCTATTTTTTTAACGTTTTCAATGCTATTTTTTCCTGATCTATGAATCAGTCAACAACAACAGGATCTTGCCGATGTTTAAGGCGTCTCATTTTTTTAAACGTAGTCATAAATTTGAAAGATTCACTACTTTTCAGTATCTTGAATTAAGGTTTCATGCATGCATGTTTTACAAAGTTCAAGTTTTGAGTCTAAATTCTATTTGCAAAACAATTTTCGATTGCTACAAGATTGTTGTTTTTTAACTTTGCTATTTGTGTGGAGTTAGCCGAGCCGAGAAAAATGCACTTTTTAGTGTACTGGTTTGCGTTTTCAGTATGATTTTTGGCCACAAGCTACAGCTGTGGACATTGAAAGGAGTCTTAAATCTCTTACGATTTAAATTTTTGTTTATCTCAGTGAAGCAACAGGAACTATGGACAATCCCTCTGACTTCTGTTTTCATTTCTGCAGGTTTTTTATCCTTAAAATACGAACGTGTTTTTAATAAAATCTCTTTGACAATTTTTGTTTCATTAAACATTTTTTTTAGTTTCGTAACTGGGTCTTATCTATAGAAACACTGGCATTAAGCTTTTAAATTTGTTTCATAAATGTTTTACAACATTTTCATTATAGTATCAATGGGAACGATGGCTTTTGTAAGAAACGTTGTGTTTGTTACTGCAAAGGGGGTAAAGTGTTAAAATCGCGAATAAACGGTACAGAGGTGGCATAAATAATGGCTGAAACTGTCCAGGTGTCCACAACATATAGCTTACCTTCTGTTCTCCAGCTTAAAACGTTTTTCAAACCGATCAATCGCTTTTCTTGTCAGTTTTCAAGAAGTGTTTTGGTGCAAGTCGTAAGAGGATTTGTCAATTACATATTCCTTGGAAGCATCCTGTACGAGTCACTTGATGATCCCTTGTTGCTGAAAGTTTTGCCTAGTGCTGGCACTGACCTGGATTGTTCTCAAGTAATTGACAAAACGTTTAGATTAGTTGGAAAATGAAGAAACAAACGTTTCAAAAACAATTTTGAGTTAACAAACATCAGGATCTCCAGTGCACATTAGACAAAAAAGAGTTACAAATCTCATAAATTACCTTGACAATGCTTGACGTATTGGTTGAGTAACAGCTGCGAATAATATTTTAATTATTTTCGTGGTTTAACACGTTTACTGCAAAAACAGCGCCATCTGAACTTGTCATAATTTGATTTCCTTGGCGGTTATGTTTTTTCTTCAACTGAATTACTCTCGTTTTTTCACTGAAGAACTTTTATAAAAACACCGAGGCTAAAAAGCCGATACGTGAAGGTGATGATGAGTAAGAAACTTCTGGGTTTTTTTTATAAAAAATGGAAAGAATTCTTACTTAACGGTAAAGTAATGTTCGGTATATCAGCCACTTGAAATGACAGTTCGGCAAAATCCTCAATGTTTTTAGCTGTAACCAAACATATGTAGTAAACAATATGTCGATAGCATAAAAGATGATCTTGCCTAAACAAGCTTACCATGTTCTACAAACGCTCGAATTATCATCAAAATGAAACCTAAGAACACTTTAAAAACACCTTGGTCCCAAAAAAACCCTACATAGAATGAAATACTGAGTAATGGAAATATTCTTTAAGTAGATCGAACACATATGAAAGCAGTCTACAGACTATACAGGCGTTAAGAACGCTGAACTTTATTACTAAAAGTGGCATTGCCATTGGTGCATGGAAAGAAATTGCGTGTTATGACTGGTTGCAGTTTAGGGAGTTGAAAACCATTGGAAATTAACAAATTGCCGAGGGTGATATATTTATTTCTATACTTTCACGTGGACTCTAATTTAGTCGCAGCCCGTATACAGGATTTTTTAATAACAAATTTTTTGAAAAGTGACGCGCAATTTGGCCAAGAGTAAGGAAAATACAAGATTAATAGGCAACTTTATAAGCTTATGTTGAGATTGGGGAACTATTAAACGTTTCTAGATAAAACTTTGAGGTTTTTTACTTAAAATAAAACACATTTCCAGCCGACAAAGGTAATAACGAATATTTCTAAATAATGAAGAATTAATTTGCAGAAATGAAGTGTATTTCAAAAGCTTCGTAGTTTTGATAAGAAAAGATTGGAAATTGATCCAAAACGTCCTTGTTTCGCGCCGTAAAGTGTTGCGCACACCAGTTTTGTTATTTATTGAAAGATGAGATCAACTGAGGGTAGAACTTGGCAAAATTTAAAAAAAAAAATTAAGTTCATCTGACGTAATGGTTACCATGTTATGTGATTATACGTTAAAAATCCGGTATAACCGAACTGAGCCGACAGTTGTCTCCACTAAGGACTCTTTGGTATACAAAAATCCCTAATAAGCTTTAGTTTGAAAATCTTCGTCTCCAGTTTTCAAAAGAATCAGACAAATCTCCAGTGATGCAAATTTTTATAATATCCCTTGCAACCGGAAATTTAGGTACCTGAAGGAGGTGTAATTAATATTTAGCTCAATTTGACACAATACTTTCAATCAACTCGTCCCGTGCATGTTTCAGGCCATTATGATACGATACCGTTTTGATAGGGAAACGGTTCTTAACAAAGGAAGTTACTTTTACGAGATTTCTAATCTGTAAAATCCATTAGGCAGTTATGTTAAATTGAAATAGCGTACCTTATTTTCCTACGCGAATCCAAATTAAAGGCATCAACCTTTCCTTTGAAAACAATATCTCTAAGATCGTTATCAATTTTACAAGTATCTTCTTGTGAGCAGAGGCGACATAAAAATATTAGTCGATTTACACCTGCTTCTGCTGGGAACAGAAGAAGTATTTCACGCTTGTTGACAAAAAAGAGGAAAGTATTTCATAAAAAATAGGAGAATTCATTTGGCACTATCTGAGCGCACATAAACTATGTAGTTCAGTCCCGAATGCAAGGGGGAG
>JAOBYF010218766.1:0-10201 GCA_025403605.1 Parazoanthus darwini | reverse complement strand
CTAATCCTGGGTTAACTCTTAATAACCCTATAGAGTTAACCCAGGATTAGCGCTAATCGGGCTTTGAACAACTGGGCCCAGGACTATAAGTATCCACTCTTAAATGAAGTGCAAAAGTCTCCCAACCTAGTCAGAGAAAACGTATGGAGAACGGTAATGAGAGTTTATCAAAACATTTGGCACCCTTGAAAGTGAAAGGGTTAAAAGTTTTGCTGAAGTTTATCGCAGTTCGGCCGCTTTGCCCTCACAATTTCACAAACAAACTATTTGAAGGATAACGTAAAGCATTGAGTTATTTCGCAATGCCTTATTACTGGCGTTGACATTGTTATCTATTATAAACTGTTATTATTTTTATTATTGCCCTTTTCATTCTCAGTTCCCAACTATTTTCCTTTGAACGATCAAAAATTCTCACTCTATGTTGCTACTTAACAAGAATAGAACTAGTAAACAGTGAAGGATGTTTAATAATTCGTTTTCACTTGATTCCTTATCTGTTGACGGATCTCCGTGAAAGCCTCGCTTGCAAACCTACCCGGCATGCAACTGCAGTCTCTCTGCACCTGCGCGACAGAGTCACGACAATGAGCTCCGCCCCAGGGTCCTCGGTACACATTCGGATTCATTGCCTAAAACAAAAAATATCGATATTGTAAAATGAGCTTTGACAGTTTTAACCCTGCTTGGATTTCTTGAATTAGTAAGAACCATCGAATGATTGGCACCTGAATTGTTCCTAACGAGAGTTTTGAACGCCTTAATAAACTATCAAAGGCGTGACACCTGGATTCTTCCAATCAAGAGTTTGGTACATTCTAATAAATTAACTGGGATTGACACTTTGACCCTTTCAACCATGGGCTTGGAACGTTCTATAAGACTGTTCGAGAAGTGGCACATTTATTCTTCCAAACAAGAGTTTTGCAGCACCATCCCCTTCAAACCTCCTTTTCAACCCACCTACAAACTTTTAACATTCAAGCAGTAACGTCTAATCCTAACAACACCATCCTCTTCAAATCTCCTTTTTAACCCACCTACAAAATTTGAAACATCAAACAGTAATGTCTCCTTGAAAACATCCTACAAAAACAAGACCCGATTTGGTCGATGCCTATACTGCCTTGCCTCCAAGGTATACTACAGTTCTGTTCGTTCGGAAACTCGACTCAATCTCTCATCTCTCTCAAACTTCCAACGGTCAGTGGAGACTGAGCCGGAGATGTCTGGAAGCGAGACTGGGTATTACTCACGTGATGGCAGGCGGTGCCGAGGGTGATGCCGTGCTTCCAGGAGCCAATGGACGTGATCCCCATGCACCAAGGGCTCGCTCCGTGATAGCCGTTCCTAAAATCAGAATCGCGAGGTGTATTAACTTACAAGTTGAACTTTTGTAGAAAACATCTCTTTACAAGTAAAAACACAGATCATCGATCCAACGCATTAGTTCACAACATAAGAATAACTCTTAGCTTTGTTCGCTAAATTAGGCGAAAAACGGAGTTTCGAGTGATTTAACAAATCTAGTGCCAAAAAGGGAGAATTGAAAAGAGAGAAAGAAAAACAGTGAAACCTAATCATGCAGACACCTGCATATATAATTGTTCGCTCAAATCTCCGTTTTTTCGTCTCTATACTATACATAAACTAAAACAATCATTAATAACTATTATACTATTACATTGTCTACGATAACAGCTGACACAAACTATAAGTGTTCTAATGTATAACTGCCACTCCAGAAATTAAGGACTGGGTTCGTCTTTTTAAGCGATTACAGAAAGCACTGCTATAAAGGTTGTTGGTTTAACAGGAATCTTCGGAGTTCTAAAAGCCTAGTGTACGTTTCTTAACAAAATGTGTTACTCTATCTGGTCAAGAAGAAAAGCAGTTAGGAGATGTATTGTCTCAACCACATCACAATTCATGCAGTCTTGTGGCTGCGTACTGTTCTTTCATGTTGTTTTCTTTGCAGAATTGCTTTCTGGGATCGTTTGAATAGATGTTTCTAGTCCTCTCTTTATCAAGGGAGTTTAAGCGACGAGATCTGCAAGAAGACGAAGACCAGCAGGTGAAAACATAATTTCTCGTCCCTCCTTTTCGTTTATGCTTCACTCTTTTTGTTTGTTATTGCGAAAAGAGTTTGTCTGTCGGCCGAATGAATGCAGCAGCTTCTTTCCAGATGCTTATGTTGATCATAGAATCTCGTTCTGTTTTCAGGACGGTTAAGAAAAGGAAACCATCTTTGTGCATTATCGTGCATGCGCAGCTCTTGTAAGTACTAGTATGTGTAAAACTATATCATTTTAATTCGTGCTGTTCTCATCGACATGACCGCCTCCTTACTTAAACTCCCTTATACCGGAGTGGCAAACTATCTTCTTTTTAAACAGTACGTTGTAACAGGGTCAGGTTATTTGAGGTACTACCTCGGATCATCACAGCCGCGACACAGCAAACACCCCCAGCACCACCTAAAACCTGTTATGTGAGTTCAGATGAATCGATTAATCAAGTTAAAGTCGAAGAGTGTTTGCTTTGAGTACCAAGACAGAAATCACTCAAGTTGTGAGTGTCGTGAAGATATTTGCTTTATTTTATGAGTGTTCGTTGCATGAGGCTGTTCAGCCACTGAATAAGTTGTGGAATGAGGTTCTGTTGTGGCTGTAGAGTCTAAAACTATGTGAGATTTCAGGAGATTAATTAAGGAAAATTACTCTAAATTGTCTAAAGATAGTTAAAAATTAACAATATAAATATTTAATGGTAATAATATAATTTAATATAATAATATTAATAAAATAGTAATAACAATGGTCAACACTAAGAATGTTCATTATTGAACTCGTTAAATTAAATATCTTATTGCTCTTTACAATTTAAGTGGAACAATATATCGAAAGCTAGTATATCTATTCATTTATGTAAATGTAATAAAGGGTAAACACAATCAGAAACAGAAACATTTTTACCTCAGCGAGAGCAGATCATAACTCCCAGTGTACAATCGTGACATCAGCATTGCAAGATCGTTGGCCTCTGAGCCGCTGTTCACAAAATATACCATCTGGAAAGCAGAAATGCAGGCGAGTTCAGTTGAAGCTCAAAAGAGTCAGCACTGTTTTCATTCTTATGTCATTCTACACTGTTTGTGCTCGCTGTGATCTTGTTTGTCAATGAATTCTATTTCAAATATTGTGTTAAACGCTTTAAAGGCAAAGTTCTTAAAACTGATCATACTTCCTGGGCTCTGCTTTCTTTTTCAACTGTTGCAAAATCAGGGATGGACCATCATTGACATATATGGATGGGGCGGGGGTGGTTGGGTGAAAAAAAAACTGAAAAATGCATTAAGAAAATCGCACGATCGAAAGGTAAAGCTTTTAGGATGCAAAAGTATATGGGATTAAACTTTAAAATAACTTGCATCTGAAGGTTGACTAAAAAAGAAACTAAGCTCACGGAATTCTTTACAGCCTAGGTAAGGAGCCAACAACGTTTCTGACCAGAAAAATTATGCAGTTGAGCTGTGTCACAGTCGAAAAAGGAAATAAAATAAGAAACTTGCCTGTAAGCTTAAACTCCATTGTTTCTGCTTACGGTTTTTGTTTTTTGCACGTTTGTGAGCTTACCTCAGGGCTCCTATTGATAGCAGGGACGCTTTCGCTGCGTTCCTGAAAGGACTACCCTAAGATTTTATTTTATGTTTAAATAAAGGCGACTATTCTATTCTTGTTACATGTTTTTCCTACATGTCGTTTGCTGTGATACACGCGAGTATCCCAGTACGATTTGGACAGCATTTTACTGTTTATGTCAGGTTACCTTGAGGTCTCCCGGCAGAGTTGATGTCAACATCTCTGCATATTCGTGCATCGTTGGCGTGTAAAACACATTGGACACATGCCACAGATCGTCGATCTGTTGTTTGGCTGCCTCCACTAGTTTTCTGAAGTTAAGAAGGTTCAACTCGTTTAAGAAATATTAACGAAACGCTTCAGTATAGTGGAATAAACATGCGCTTGAACATCCGTTTGTGTTTGAGTGAGTTTGTTTGTTTGTTTTTTTATTCCAATGTTTACTTCAAGATGTATTGATTATGTTTATGCTCAGGCTTGAATGCTCTCACTTGTGTCTAATGTGGGTCATATCTAAAATCGGTATCACTCAAAGGTTGTCAGTTGTACTTTTAAATTACTTGCATGTGCTTGTGCGTGTCTGTGTCTGCGACTGAACCTGTGCCTGTCTCAGTGCCCGAGCCTGTGAATGCACATGCACCAGCGCCAATGTCTGTGTCTGTACCTGTTCCTCAATGCCCGTGCTCGTGCTTGTATCTGTACCTATCTCTCGTCTGTGTCGATGTCAGTGTCTGTGTCTGTACCTGTGTCGTATCTGTGTCTTCATCTGTGTCTATGTCAGTTTCTGTGTCTGTGTCTGTACCTGTGTCTTGTCCGAGTCTATGTCAGTGTCTGTGTCTGTACGTGTGTCTGTATCTGTGTCTGTGTCTGTACCTTGTCGTGTATGTGTCTGTGCTTGTGCCTATGTCTGCACCTGTGTCATGTCTGTGTCTGTGTCGTGTCTGTACCTGTGTCGTGTCGTGTCTGTACCTGTGTCTGTGTCTGTGTCTGTGTCTGTGTCTGTACCTGTGTCGGTGTCTGTGCCTGTGTCTGTGTCTGTGTCTGTACCTGTGTCTGTGTCTGTGCCTGTGTCTGTGTCTGTGCCTGTGTCTGTGTCTGTGTCTGTGCCTGTGTCTGTGTCTGTGTCTGTGTCTGTACCTGTGTCTTGTCTATATCTGTGTCTTGTGTGGGTCTGTGTCTTGTCTGTGTCCATCTCGGAAACCCAGGGGTAGTCCATCGGGCGGGAGAAAATTCAGGGCCGGCACAAAATTTAAGAGTAGTTTTAGTGCCTGTGTTTGTGTTTGTGTTTGTGTTTGTGTTTGTGTCTGTATTTATGCTAGCGTTAATGTTTGTGTTACGTTTGCAATAACATATTTGCTACAGACTTGCGTTCTGGCTGCACAAGATTCGGTACATATTCCAGAGTAATTAATGTTTACTCACGGGTGGCTATGGCCGCAACTGATGGTGACAAATCCCCCAAACATATCCAGGTATCTTCTGTTCTTGTCGTCCCACAGCCACTGCATATGTCCCTGCAAAACCAAAAATGAATCACTGTTATATAGAGCTGTTTTCATCTTTATGCGGTATATTCCTTGTTCAACAAGTCCACGATTGTTTTGTGTGTTGCCGGCGATTAACCAAGTTTATCAACTGCTATCTTCTTCTTGTAGTATCAGTATAAAATAGCTTAAGTAATTAGGCAATAAGGCAAATCATCATCCACTCTCCAGAATGTTAGGATTAAATACAAAATTCTCCCAACTTATTAGAAGAACATTAACCAAGATTCGGCAAGTCATCATTTGGCACTTTTGTTAGTGAAAAGGACAGTTGTGTGTCTGTATACAAGACTTTACTCACGTTGGAAAAAAAAAACTTTTAAAACAATCAGAGAGAACTATTACTGATTTAACATAATATTTTGCAGATATTCCAGACATGATAAGAGGTCGGTGCATTGATAAATTCAGGAGTATAAACACTTAAATAAAACCTCTTGAGTCTTGTCATTCTACATGCATTTGAAAAGCATCAAAGTCTTCAAACTTATAAAAATTGTTGATCATCGTCTATAAAATCTTTGAGAAAAAGTGAAATGGAACACTTTTACTCTTCATGAATTGTCTTATAGATAATTTGCGACATGACGACTTCAAGAGCGAATCACATCAGTCAAACCTTGTCTCTTCTACGGCGTGGACTTCGCGAAGAAAACGGCTGGCAGGAAATATACAAAATAATGATCCAATGCAATACATTTCCTTAACAACTTGCCTTCTGACGTTACTCCCACAGGACTAAACTAAATCAGACCGAGACAAGCCTTGCCCGATACAAACCTTCCAAAACAACGGGGCGTTCCTCATCTGTGTTTTCAACGCGGGGTGGATTCTGGTTTGTCGGATTTGTTTTGCTCTCTCGATAGAGATCCCCTGAGGGAATGGATATTTAATATGTTAGTATCTGAAGTAGAGAAGCACTCTAAGGGCAACTATCTTGTGTCTGCCTTACGCAGCTTGCGCCTTTTTACACAGAAAGAAAGAACAACACACAGACAGACAGACAGACAGACAGACAGAAAAAATCCTCAGGTGAACAGACGGACAGACACACACAAACAGGGAAAACAGCAAAAGACAAACCAAAAGACCGACAGATGGACAGACGGATTTGAGACAGACACACAGTGACAGACAGGTGGATGGATGGTGCTGTATGACGGACACACGTACATACGGATCTAGAAGACAAAGAGCAAAGTTGTGCAGTTGGCAGGAATGCAGACAGACGGACAGATAGACATTTTGCAGATAAGAGAACGTGCAACCACCTAGCAGTGTCGTCAGACTGTCAAAAACTATATTAGAATCGTGCCTACTAAAGTAACATTTTAGTACGAAAGGAAATGAACAGTTGCAATCTAGTTAAGTGCAAGACTATAGAAAAAAACTTTTATCATTTCTAACGCAATCTTCATGGTTTGCCTTCAAAAACACTTTTGGCAAGTTCTTATGTTAAAACCATATTCTACTAATTTTCAACAGAAACGCCAAGGCAAAACACAGAAATTTTACATTTTCTCTCCTTTTCCAAAATAGAGGCGAATTTCATCAGTAAGAAACTATATTTGGTTGAACTTGCCTCAACAAATCAAACAGAACCAATGGTTCTGAACTTAAGTGCAGAAATGAATTACGAATCACCAAACTCGGTGGCACGAAAATCAAACTCATACTATAACCTTCAATAGAGAATGCTATGGTTGGGGCCTTTTAATCGTTTAAACTACTGTCACCCTTTTTGTTCTTTCGTCATTCATTTTTGTACCAAATCAAAGCAATTTTCCACTGCCAGCTCGGAAGTATAAGCAGATTTTGTACTGCGTAACACAAACTCTATCAGTGGGAAATTGCTTCCAAATCCTTCATGTTTTAACCAGCACCCCCCTCCCCTTCCCCCCTGGCTGTTTCAGGTCATTATACTGACTTACTGTATAAGCTTTGGGAACAAAATCGCAATGCGGCATCTCCATAGGCGGACCATCCATTGGGATCTCCTTCAGCTGTTGCGCCGTGGAAATCTTGCGGTCTTGGGTTCCTTTTTGTAAAAGGCACATAATATCTCAGGCCATAAAAATCTAGCGTTGATTGCAAACCATAACCTAAGGAAACGTTAATGCTAAACTTGTTTAGTTTATTTTTTGTGCCATATATGGGCATGGCGGCGTAGATCGTATAAAGCGTGACGAAACGAAATTACTGTCACAAGAGTTAGGTCCGCCCCCGCTGTGTGAATGACTCAGACAAAGCGAGATAATGCGTGAACACTGGAGCACACTTTTTCAGCACTCCCCAGAAAGATCAAACATTGGAATAAGATATTAAAAGAAGACTTCTTTTTGTCGTTTTAGTCACTGTTAAATGTCAAAGCATTATTTAGTTTTTAGACTACCACCTCAGACTAAGATGTTTGCTGAAGTGGATAACGGTGTCGACAAAGGTCCAAGCGCTCCCGTGAGCATGAGCCAGACAGATGCCCTTTCGAAATTCAGTCCAGAAGTTCTAAATTACATCATCTTCACACGGAAAGTTTTTATATTTTAACACATAGTAAGTTCATAAACTATTAGAACCTAAAAAAAAATCAGTAAACTACTTTCTCGTTGCAAATCCCGAGAGTATGGCAGCCGTGTCTGCGTTGTTGTAATATTCAGTCTACAATAATTAGCCAACAAAAGCGCGAACGAGAGTCAAGGTCCTTCTCTCGATGATTGGGGTTTCTGGCCATGCATGCTGACTTGGACGAGACCAAAACCAACTCAGTAACTGACTGATTTCTTTGTCTTCTATATGAAAATTTTCCTTCAAAACCAAACACGAGTTCCATGGCCTGAAATTTGAGCAGCGTTTAGCCAAACCCATAGACGTCCATAGAGCCATTCGTTAGTTCATTAACCTCTAAGTGTCGCAATGCAGTTAGCTATAAACGTTTTCCCGACTGCTCTTCTTGAAAGAAAAAAAGTATTGTAAAATATTGTTTAAAAAAAACTGGCAGAAGCAAAAGTTTCAAGTCTTGCAACTTTAACTAGTCCGCAAGAATAACAAAGAGGATGTTTACGTTTCATATCGTGAAAATCGCACGGAGCGAAATGATGCAATGAACGTACCAAGCTTGTTTCCCTGAGTCTAAGGCTACTAAGGAAAATTTTAAAGCAAAGCTGTGAATTTTAAAACAATCAAGTTTTTGGAGCCAAAACTTTTCAGCTTTTAATATTCCAAACTAGCCAATCATTATCAATTACAAAATGGTGTTACCAATACTAATAGTAATCGTTAATTTTTCCTTTTTCCCGTTGTACCAAACATTTAACGGCTGCGTTATAGTAGAAAGTTTAGATGTGAAATAGAACTGTTCTCTAGTGATACTTTAGCAAGATTCTAGCAGCATTTCAGGTTCTCAGACCGAGGTTTGCTTTTAGACTTCTTTCGCCTACTTCAAACAATGGATTTGTCCCGTCTACTGATTCGGCCCCGCAAGGCCCAGACAAATGTTTTTCAATTTACCATTTAACCTTTGTCTCGGGCCTATAATTAAAGCCTGGCCGTCGTCTAGGCAGACTAATCGTTTTTCGCATCAGCCTACGTCACAGACAGATGTAATCCCGCCCGCTGTCTGCTAACGATAATGCAGGCTAGTTCAACCTGTAGCTGGCAGTCTTGTTGGATGCGGAAAAATCCATATTGGACGAATTCTTAAGGACAGATTCTTCCTTGAGAACTGATTCAATATTATAGCGCCCAATGAATTTTAAAAAAGTCCAAACGAACGGTTTACAGTCTGTAGTAAAATATCTAACCACCGCAACACGAGTTTATTAAAGAATGAAAGAACTGACTTCTTTGTTTATGCTTCAACTATCATGTTGAATAGGATATACTTCAATGTAAAATCTTGATGAATAGTGCAGTAGACGGGCTTGACTGGTCAACCACAACTTATTCAGTATATATATTCAATGTAGTGACGTACTATTTTACAATAGATAAATTAATACTGCATGCGGCGACGTGTCTCGGTTGCGCCGCGGGGGAAATAGGCTATATTGGCTGGAGCAAATTTGTCCAGATCTGGACTGATTCTTAACTTTATTGCAGATCTGTAACCGGATTTTCTTTATACGAGTCGAGTTACGCTAATTTAAAGACGACTGCTTTCTTCTGTTACCGGCAGTGTCTTCTCCGAGTACAAAACTGATGATCAGTATTACTTTATTCTCATAATCAAGTTTCTTTTGCTGCACTGGTTACTCGGGACAAGCGAAACCCTCTCAGCTTCAAACACCGGCATACGATGTGTTGCTAAATTCTCAAACTGCCTCCACAATTTCCTTGATAAATATATTTCTATACACAGAAATATGCAGTTCATTTTAGAGAGTTTGCTGCGCGTAATCCGTTCCTCAATTCTCATAACAAAGTAACTTATTTTGTATTGATGCTGTAAGGAGAATATAGATGTTAATATACTGCCTTGGGCCGGATTGAATGTAAGGACAAGTGAATGCTGAATCGCAAGAACAATTGGAACGATTTCGTTGTGATGAGACCCAAAATGAGGCAAAGTGACCACAGACTCCGCAACGCTCGATTTTCTCAATTTTTACGTCTGTTATTTTCAAATATCATGAAATTTTTAAAAAGTTTCAAAACTTTATGAATAATTCTTAGTTTTCGAATTTTGCGGAAACAATCTGTTCGAAACACGCTCTCTGAACTGTGATCGATAAATCTTGAAAATTAACAATGAAAGCTTACCTTTTTGTCCATAACTCGCTAATGTACTCTTCCTTTTGATAAATTTGTATGAATGATTTTTAAATCGTTTATTCAAATCATTTATTGATAACAGGTGAAATACATACAAAACTCAGATGGTGATTGCGATAGGGCATTAGTGCGGATAATAATTACTCTCGATGTTAGTAAATTAATAAATTGGAATGGGGTTTATGGGCACCCACCCATGAATCCTTGTCAAAGTCACCAATAGCTGAAGCAATATTGGGTGAGTAAGAA
>JAOBYF010218655.1:0-10201 GCA_025403605.1 Parazoanthus darwini | reverse complement strand
ACACTCCTCGCCCAGCATGTTTAATGTTAAAGACTGACAGAAAAAGTTGAAGTTTTGAAATAACACACAAAAGTCGAAAGGCGTTTCAGAATCATTACAGAGACAGCATTTTTTTATAATAAAAAAAGGTCAGAGAAAGAAATGTATAAAAGAGAATGCATTTGCATGTGGACACAATGTGGGCAATCGGAGCCATTAGTCTTGTGTACTGTCTACTGATATTCTCGTTTGCAATTCATGGAACGTTAAATATCGTTTAACAAAACACGTAAGTCCATAATATGAAAACTAAACAAGTTCAGTAATCCAACATTACACTAGAATACCTTCGTGTGCCAAGGTTTGTGCTCTGCCACGAGTGCATAAAGCTTTGAGATCACTTATAACTTATAGTTACTTTCTTATGTATCTTTTGGGAGTCTGGAGTCTTTGATGCTTGGTCTGTTTAACTCCTCATATAACTGTTGCTAAAAGTTTACAAGCTTTTCCACATCAAAGTCAAGTCAATTATATGTTTGTTTTTTCCCTATATGATTGTTACATTACGTATAGTCCCTGAACGCAACACAGGAAAGTCAAGATAGATGTACATTGATTTATGTCTGCAGGGCGTCAGATGATTGGGCTCCGGTGCTCATCGGTTTGTTGCAGTGGACTCCCCGATATCCATGTTGTTTTCAACTAACATTTGACTTGGCCCTCTGCCGAAAGATAACTCCCTATACATCTAAACAAACACGAACGCTTCATTTACGTATATATTGATATTAATGCTATTTTGTAGCAGGTTATACAGTTTGTATGTCCATATAAATGAATATCGGCTGTAATGTTCTTTTAGTCGACACAATTGGGAAAAAAAAGATTTTCTCTTTAGTGTCATAAATAACTGACTTTCAATAGAAACCAAAACACGTTGGCCCACAGACGAACACAGCTACAGCGCTCTGCAAGATAGTTTACAGCCTTAAGTGTTTGAAAAGCGAAAAAGTTATTAAAGTTTCACAGATGTACTAAGCAGTCCTAGCAGTATATTTAACCGTGTGTATAAACTACTGTTATAAGTGAGTGACAGGAGCTCGAAAAGCCCTGAAAAGTGATAGAAATATTTAATGAACTATCAGTAGCTTAAAGACAAACAGTCAAACGGTGAACCTGACCCCCTCACCCAGTATACCAAATGGTAAAATCTGACTGAAATCGTTCAAGTTTTAAGACCGACACACGAAAGCCGACAGGCGTTTTAGAAACATATGGGGACAGCATTTCTTTTTTCCTAAGAAAACTGGGTCAAAAAAAAGAAATGTATCAAAACAATGTATTTGCATGTGGACACAATGTGTGCAATCGGAACCATTAGTCTGGTGTACTGTCTACTGATATTCTTGTTTGCAATTCATGGATCGTTATTATCTTTTAGCAAAATATGCAAGTCAATAACATCAAAACTAAAAAAAAATCAGTAAGTCAACACTACACCAGAATGACTCCATTACCAAGAATTGCGCTCTGCCAAGAGTGTATAAATTTAAAGTTTTGAGAGCACTTAAATCTCCCATGGTATACTACAGTTACTTTCTTATATGGCTTTTGGGAGTCTGAAGTCTTTGACGCTTGGTCTGTTTAACTTCTTGCATTATTGTTGCCAAAGGTTAACAATCTTTTTCACATCAAAATCAGGTTAAGTATGGTTGTTTTTCCCTAAACGATTGTTACTACGTCACAGTTCTGAATTCCGCACGCAACACAGGAAAGTCAAGACAAATGCGCACGCGATCTAAGCAAAATCTTGTTAAAGTCTGTTCAGGCAAAATCTACTCAATTTTTCAGTTCCGTGAAATCAAATAAAACTTGCTCAGCAAATTGTTTAGTCTCAAAATAATCTAAAAACTGCATACTTAAGTTTAGTAAGAATATAAAACGTCCAAAAGTTAGATTTTACACTTGTTCGGGTGCAGGGAAAACTAATATTAATGTTAGTTATACAACCTTAATTTATCTTTCGATGGTAGCTGTCAATATAATGAACCCATACAAATTTTATCTTTGAATAGTTTTTGGTGGATCCAAACTATTATTTATAGTATCAATTTAACAACAAAGACATTTGGCTGCAATAGATAAACTTTTATTCAAGCTCGCACAAACAGTTGGAGCCTTTGATTAAACAAACGAAAAGCTTGTTGGTGCAGCATACCGTGATCCTCTATTCTTAGTTGAAATACAGTAACACTATAAAATTAAAGATTGTCATAATGTTTATCTATGAAAAATGAAGTCAATTACATATTAAATTTGCAACACTAGTTACAAACTGCTAAACTTTTTCCCATCTACTTTGTAATTCACAGTTTACTTTTTTGTGACGAGGTCACAGGGTTTCTCTGACATGTTTCTATTTTCAAAATTTGCAGGTTGACACAAATTAATGTCCTTATACCAGGTATGTATTTGCATGTGTTAGTATACAAGCCCTGCAAAAGAATTTTGTTGAAAACCAAGTAATGGTGCAGTGTACTGAAAGTTCCATCGAAGTCTGTCTTCTCCTTCATTTAACGATAAGTTAGCTGGAGGACCTCGTTTTACAGATCTTTATTGATTTATGTCTGCAGAGCGTCAAATTTATGATTGGGCTCCGTTGCTCATCGGTTTGTTGTAGTGGTCTTCCCGAAATCAACGTTATTTTGAACTAACACTGAACTTGGCTCTCTGCCGAACGATTACTCCCTTTAATATCAATATTCTTCTAAATAATCACGAATTCATGCTTCACTTAGCTACGTAACTTGATATCATTGGTATTTTGTAGCAGGTCACGGTTAGTTCACTGTCCACATAAAAGAACAACGACTGCAATGGTCTTTTGAGTCAACACAATTGGAAAAAAATTGGTCACCAATAGTTGTCTTTCTCCTCATGTCAAACACTTCGGGCCACAGACAAAATCAGCTACAACGCTCTGTACGAAATATTTTACAGTGTTTATAACTTAATATTAGTGTTTGAAAAGTAATAAAGTTTCAAAGGTGCACCTAGCACTATTTTATACTGTGTGTATAAACTACTCTTGTTAGTGAGCGCTGGGGTTTCAATCGGCCTTAAAACAAAGGATCTTTATTGAACTATCAGTAGTTTAATGACAAATAGTCAAACGGTTAGTTTGACCGCCTCACCGAGAATATTAATGGTAAAAGTGGCAGAAACAAATGATATTTTGAGATTAACACACAAAATCCGAAAGGCGTTTTAGAAACATTACTGAGACAGCACTTCATTTTTCACCAAAAAAATAATTTAAAAAAATATGTATAAAATAACGCTTTTGCATGTCGGCCTAACCATTAGTCTGGTGTACTGTCTCCTGATATTCTTTTTTGCAATTCAGGGATCGTTAATTATCTTTTAACAAAATATGTAAATCCATAATGTCAAAACTAAAAATAAGCTGCCGTAAGTCGGTATTACCGTAGAATGACTGCAATGACCAGGTTTGTGCTCTGCCATGGGTGTATACATGTATATGTAGCTTTTGGGTGTCTGGAGTCTTTGACGCTTGGTCTTTTTAACTCCTAACATTACTGTTGCCAAAGGTTTACAAGTTTTTTCACATCAAAATTAAGTTTGGTTGTTATTTCCCTGTATGACTAGCTAGTATTCGGATACTAAGTTATAGATCTGAATCCCGCACGCAACACAGGAAAGTCAAGATAGATGTTCACGCGATCGAAGCGGAGTCTTGTTAAAGTCTGCTGATTCAAAAACACTCAATTTTTCAGAATCCGTGAATCAAAATAAAACTTGCTCAGCAAATTGTTTAGTCTTGTTATAATCCGAACATTGATTTTCGTAAGCGAATAAGGCAAGAAGATATAACGTCCAAAAGTTAGTTTTAGACTCGTTCGGTTGCAGGGAAAACTAAATATTAATGTTAGTTATACAACCTTTTAAGTTTTAAAATAAAATTCATCATTCCATGATGGCTTGTCAAACCATATAGGTTTTTATCTTTTATAATAGTTATTGGTGGATTCAAAATAACTATTTATAGTATCAATTTAACAACAAAAACATTTGGCTGCACTAGATAAACTTTATTCAAGCTCGCTCAAGTAATTGGAGCCTTTGGATAAACAAACGGAAAGCTTGTTTGTACAAACGGTATACCGTAATCCTCTACTCTTAGTTGATACAAAATTAATGACCGTCACAATGTTTGTCTTTGAAAAATGAAAGCAATTACATATTAAATTTGCAACACTAGTTACAGACTATTATACTTTTTCCCATCTACTTTCACAGTTTACTTTTTTGTGACGAGATTCCAGGGTTTCACTGTGTTTCTATTTTTAAACAATACAAGTTGACACAAATGGACGGAATATAATCTCCATATACCCAGAGAATGTTTTCTATTGTTAAGTTAAAAAAAAAGAAGCTGAAATTGTATGATTTTTTGTACCTCGCCAATTTGGAGCTGTCAAGGTTCAATCAAGAGTGGGCGTGAGGTTTTGGGTGTGACGGTTTCAATCCTCCCTCCCCGGACTACTCAAACATAAAAAAGGTATGTTTTCTGGTAGCTTGGATAAAATTGATGACCGTTTTTGAAGAACGAAATCAAACTAAATATTGCTTTTATGTCAAAGTATGTCTGCTTGTTTCACAAATTCTTACTCGTTGTTCAGTCATTACTCGATCAATCCATCGAAGTGTCTGCTCAAGATTAGATACTAAAACGTATTTGTGTGCCTTGGTCAGGAGAATAATCGACACAATTTCAGTTGTTTCAATGTGATATTCATTTAAAACAGCAGTTATATTGCAAGAAAAACTTGTACTTTACAGCGAGCCTGAGGCGTGAGATTCTCAATATCTGGCGTGTGAGCGTGAGAAATGGCTCTGAAGCGTAAGTGTCACGCCGGAAGCGTGAGACTTGACAGCTATGAAAATTACCCTGTTTGCAAAAGTTACAAACCATGCTTCGCACAGTTCTTGTTTGCTCCTACCTTAACTTTAAACTTTTGACATGCCAATAATTGTATGCATGTGTGTCAGTAAACAACCTCTGAAAATGATTTTTGTTGAAGACCAAGTAGTGGAGCAGTATATTAAAAGTTCCATCGAAGTCTGTCTTTTCCTTCATTTAACGATAAGTTAGCTGGGGTACTTCGTTTTACAGATCTTTATTGATGTTATGTCTGCAGAGAGTCAAATTTATGATTGGGCTCCGGTGCTCATCTCGGTTTGATGCAGTGGTTTACCGACATCCACGTTATTTTGAACCAGCATTTTGCCTTTGCCGAGAGAATCAATATACATCTGAGCAAACATGAATGCATGCTTCACTTAGTTACGTAAATTGATATTAATGCTGTTTTGTGGCAGGTTATGGTTTCAATGTCCACATATATGAATATATGATCAACAACAACTGCAATATTTTTTGAAGGCAACACAACTAGAAAAAAATGGTTATCAATAACTGACTTTCTACTGATGCCAAAACACTTCGGCCCACAAGCGAAATCAACTACAACGCTCTGCACGATATATTTTACAGTGTTTATTAAGTGTTTGAAAAGTGAAGGGCCTTAAAGTTTCAAAGGTGGACTTAGCACTATTTTGTACTGTGTGTAAAAACTACTCTTGTTAGTGAGTGCTAGGGTTTCAAATGGCCTTTAAAAATTTTTTTTATTGAACTATTAGTAGCTTAATGACAAAATGGTTAATTTGACCCCCTCATCCAAGATATTAATGGTTAAAAACTGCATGACATAAATAGCTGAAGTTTTGAGTACGACACACGAAAGACTAAAGACGTTTTAACAGAAACATTGCGGAGACGGCATTTCTTTTTTCATTAATAAAAAAACTAGATCTATAGATCTTATAAGAAAGAAATGCATAAGAAAACGCATTTGCATGCGGGGATGATGTGGGCAGTCTGGTGTACTGTCTACTGATATTCTTATTTGCAATTAATGGATCGTTAATTATTTTTAACAAAATATGTAAGTCCATCATATCAAAACTAAAAAAATGCAGTAAGTCAACATTACACTAAAGTGATTGCAATGCCCAGGTTTGCGCTCTGCCACGAGCATAAAGAACTTCGACAGCACTTAAAATGCCCTTGGTATCCTATAGTTACTTGAATCTTAAGTAGTTTTTGGGAGTCCTTGATACTTGGTTTGTTCAATTCAACTCCTCATATTACTGTGGCCAGAGGTTAACAAGATAGATAGATAGATAGATTTTATTAAGCTTTAAAATTACAGCTGTCTAATGCTGAAATACATAAAACTTTACAGATGATATAATATTTTTAAAACTATAATATAAAAACTAAGAAGTGGGTATCTAAAATTACACGATGGAAAAAACTATGGAAACTATATACAATTAGGTATTTGCATTAAAAATTACCTACAATTACTGTATATAAAAGTGTTTTTCAATCTATTTGTTTTGGCTCCGGGAAGATGGTATGTTCTGTTATTTCTTAAGAAGTATTTGAACAAGTTTTTCCACATCAAAACTATGCAAATTAAGTATGGTTGTTTTTTCCCTAAATGACTGTTACTACGTCACACTTCTGAATCCTGCACGCAACACAGGAAAGTCAAGATAGATGTGCATGCGACCGAAGCCAAATCTTGTTTTAAGTTTCGTAAGCGAAAAAAGGTAAGAAAATGAAATGTCCAAAAGTCAGTTTTTAGGCCCGTTCGGGTGCAGGGAAAATTGAATATTATTCAGTATCAGTTATACAATAACAGTTCATCGTTCCATGATAACTGTCAAGATAATGAACCCATATGGAATTTTTCCTCAATCAACTATCGGTTGATCCAAAAAAACATTTGGCGACACTAGACAAACATTTGCTCAGCTCTTTCAAGAAGTTGGAGCCCTTGAATAAACAAATCGCATGCGCCTCGTCCTGAACTAGATTAGACTTAGCTTCTGTCGAAATATTATTTCCTGTAAAAGGCAATATACATCTAAACAAACATGAATTTTTCGTTAACGTAACTGATATACATGCTATTTTGGTAGCAGGTTCGATATTGTTGCCCTTTATTTGGATAGATACTAGTTACAATGTTCTTTAAAACTGATGCGATTGGAAAATATCAATTTTCTTTCAAGTGTCGCCCACTGATGTCGAAACACTTACGATATCAACTACGACGTAAACGGATAAGTTCTTCAATAGAAATACTCAGAAGACACTAGCGAGCAGCTATCAAGAGCTGTATACTGGTTTTATGTCCCGTCCCCTTTGCTTTCCCAGGAAGATATACAACTACAAAGATCAGACAACATTCTACACACAGTCATCATTGATCTCTTTCTCTTCAGCACTGGTAAGTACGCTAAATATAAATCTTCCACAAGAAGCTGTTGTTGTGAGTTTAGAAATGAGACTAAGAAGAATGAAATGAAAGTTATTGAAAGTAAACGCTAAGTAGTACAGAGAGTTTTGGACTTAAAGTTAAGAACATGTTCAACAAGAGTGTCTGCAGATTACTTGCGAGCACATCCAACAGAGTTTCCAACTCTGTTCAAATGACAGACTAGTTTGGTTAATATCATATTACCTGATGAAGACCGTTGGTAGAAAACGTTTGTTTTTATAACTTTAAAATTTCAACAGCAACTTATCAAAATGCAGTTTAACTACAATTTTTACCTTGGCGAATTGTATCAAAACAGGTTTACCTTTTGCAACTGGGATGCTTTTTCTTTCATCTCCGGCTTATTGTATCTTTTGTTTTATATATCGTTTGTTGTATCTTTCAACAAATACACGTCATGATACAGATAAACATTCGATGCACTTCGTTTGTGAGTTTATAACAGTATGTTCGTTATAAGTTAGTATCGTTTCTACGAGTTAGTCGAGATTTGCATCAAACAAATATATCGGAAACTAAACAGCCAGCTCGCTCACCCAATGAGATTCTTACTGCCAAGAAAAAAAAACAAAACGGCAACCTGAGAAGACCGCATTCGAAGCGGCCTGTTGTAATCACCGAACGATTAAACCGAACTGCTTTTTGAACAGAATAGTTTTCAAATACGATTTGTCTGCCTACTCAATTTAAATTGAATTTCAATGTCATTCAAGTGTGTAATTCAAGTATGTTTGATATAAGGAAAATCATATAAGAGGATTGTTGTTTTTGGGGGGGGTATTCGAGACTTGATACCAACGTACGATGGGATACGTACAAAATACCTTCTTCAAAATCAGACAGATATAGATATAATACCATGTATATACTACTTTAATAGTGATAAAATAAAGTAAAGGAGGCTGTGTGCCTGTGGATAGACTGTAAGCCCAGTCTGAAAAGGCATTTTGGGGTGCCTAGGACCTGGTATCTAAAATTGTTCTCGGCCCGGGTCTGGATAACTAAAACCATTAGAGCTATTGCTATGAAGGTTACAGTTCCAGAGTTCCACAGTTTTCCAAAAACTAATTAAATTGACATAATTAGGTTCTAACCGTAACGTCATAATAACGTAATAATGACGTAATATGTTTTTAAAAGTTGACTTTTCATGAAGTGTCTCTGTAATGCAATGTTTGTTTCGCGCGGCCTAATTATTGCCTTCTATTGATTCTGGACACAGCACACGTGGTCAATATCATATCCTTTTCCGTTCTTCTATATCCTCGAGCTAGTTTGTTAGTTTTCATTTTCAGTGTCGTCACGACGATTCAAAACTTCAGGCGAGTCTGTTTTCTAATGTTGTAACGCACTTGTTCAAAAGAAGAACGTTAATCGTGCAGGGCTCGTTGATACCAACACTAAAAGCTACCCTGGCTAAATAACACACTGTGCTATATTACATTGATGTAGCAGCTCTGTAGCTTAAAACTGCACTCTTGTACATTTGTGTGTACTGACCGCCGTCATGGCGTATTTTCTCCGACTTGCAATAAATATTGTCAGTGCTGCTATAGAGTTTTAGGGTGCCACCACTGCTCGTTTTGATTGTAACAGAGCTGTAAATAATGGTGCGATTTCGACTGCGTAAGTGGGTCACTTCATTTCCAGTAGAGTTCCTAAATTAGGGATTTATACAGACTCGTACCCAGTCGCTTCTGTGAGGCGGAAAGGAGACGCAGAGGACTATAGGAAGGAGATGAAGGGCACGCAAAGGAATGTGGGGAGGATGGAAGCGAAACGCACAAAGGATTATGGGTAGGAAGTACTCAGGTAATTTATAATCATCTGCGTCTCCTAAGCGACTGGGTACGAATCCCGGATCCATACACAGCTTTCATTTACGGATTTTTTCATGTTGGCATTTCTGGCTTTCACCACTTGTTACCCCAGACTCCAGCTAGTTGTGGCTTGTTGGCCTCTCGGATTTTCCTATACTTGGATATCAAATAAAGAAAACCACGTTGGCTTTTTAAAATAGGTTCGAAGATTTATGCAACTTTGCCTGTCGCGTTATATACATGCCACTTTTATCAAACGCTTAATAAAACAAACTGGATCCAGATCTCCAAGAAACTTTGCAGATTGTGACTGTTGCTTCAATGTAAGTTTTTTAAAATGCATGTCCTGACTGACTCGCCAAGGATTTAAGAACCCCCCCTCCCCCACTGTTTGGTTTTATCATAGTAATTACAGGAACATCTGCCGCTACTCGAATGATCCACATAAAACAGTTGCATTCCTGCATTGATATCAGGAAGGCGAAACATTCCTTGTCGTTTCACTGCTGTCTTTATTTTGCAGTTTTCTCTCTTTAACTTGTAATGTGTCAGGGAAGCTCGTCGGAAAACCTAAATAAATACCCTAAAAAATACCTGGCCCTCAGATTTTGCTACTCAAAAGTATACTTCTCCCCTCTAAAAATACCGAAATATAATGAGTATTTAGACCCCTTTCATAATTGGCGGCTATTTCAATGTTCTTTTGTTTTTATTTAAGTAAACGTCACAAACCTCGTTCTTAAGTCAAACTAGAGGCTACAGGTAGCCTTCACTCGGGGCCATGCACGTAATGAACGAGATATTTTAGCAAAACTAGTGCACTTGACCGTATGTTTCTTAACGAAAATCAACTCAGTAACAAGGTTGGTAATTTTGATAAACAAAATTACTAACAAAATGTGCACGACCCCTCTGCCCGTTAAACCTTATTTGTTCTAGGTTATCGACATCATAAATATCACTTTT
>JAOBYF010218544.1:0-10206 GCA_025403605.1 Parazoanthus darwini | reverse complement strand
GTTGGGAACAACTATGTTTTTACACAAATACAATTCTATAAAATATCAGTGAGACTTTTGGCTGAGATACTAGAAAAATAAGAACGTCCTACCGTTCAAAAAATAGACATTCTTATTATAAAAGGGTGTGAAACCAAAATATAAAACAGTTGGGAAAGAATGGGTTTCAAACACATGCTGTCTGTTTAATCGAAAAAGTTGATATATATCCAACTTTTTATCTTACCAAGTTCATTAATTTCTATATCTAAAGAAAACAATTTTACCTTTTCAAATGTGAAAATACATACTATAAATACAGTTAAATTTTAACCTGTTATCATTTGATAGCAAGATATATATACCGGCGCAACGGTTATTTCCAGATTTGAGGTAGAATATATTTTTGGCAATGTACATCTGTTTATTGTATTTCTTCACAAAAACAGGTTGAGTCAGCATTTATGAAGTAACTACTACACCTTTTATCAGTACGAAGGGTTGTATTTTTTGCTTGATAAAGAAACTGAAGTTAAACTACTTTTAGAAATATTTTAAAGCAAAATTTAATATTATTTATTCTTGTTTATTTTCGTGTGTGGTCGATATTTACCGAAATTATGTTTTTTCGAGAAAGCAATAACACCATATACTGATGACAAGAGTTTAGCAAAGAAAAAGGAGTTCTTTTAATCTTTTATGTTAATGAGAAGATTATTGTTGTTTTAATTTTCCACACTGTCGGGTTGAAATGGGCTCAAACAAAATTATACTTTTCAGTTTTTAAAAGCTTTTTCGCACATTAATAATGCCATATTCAAGTGCGCTAATACCAGCTCTTAAATTTAGTTCTACGGCTTGTATCGTATTCACTCGCTGACTAATTAGCATAGGCCGCTCGAATAGATGGACAGGGCAGAGCAATCATCCTAAATACGAAACTCCTGTGAATACTGAATACCAATTCACAAACACTATTTAATCTTCTGTATTTGAAAAAAGTTGTTCACTAACCACTTTTTATTGTTGAAAGAAAATACAAATGTAGCCGGAGTCAATTCTCATTTTTTTTGTCAGAAGTGATCAGGACAAGGGCCCGGCGGTTAGTGTTAGAACTCAAAAGTTCTGGGGAAAAATGTAAGAATAGTACAACCGAACACCGCATGGGCGAATATTGCGTTACACTAGGTCTAAAGTCCTTGTTAGTTACTTTCGTAGAGCTTATTTACGATTCACTATCCCCCGGGCAAGCCTCCCGGCACTTGACCCCAGACGAGTTCCAGATAACTGGGCATTTGATATCATCGCGTCCCGGATCCCCATTCCCTGGGTATTTGACACCAGAAGCGAAACTCGTAAAAAGGTACACAATAAATCATAAGAAATCACGAAGGTGATCAAAAGCATCGTTTTCATTCTAATTGAAGCCATTCTTTTTTGAAAATATAAAATAAAAGTAAAGCTCGTGGCTTTGATCCAGTAGTCACAACTACTTCTGTTGATTTCTAAGTTAAATCCACAGCGGAGCCTTGCTAATGCGAACAACAAAGTAGCAGAACAAAGTCTCCGTATGAGAGAGGGGTCCGTAGTATATAGTGACTTCACAGAGACTAATCTCTATCTTCGAAAACTCTGGGGTGGTCCGTCGGGCGGGAGAAAATTCAGGGCCCACACAAAAGTCAACCTTTGGCCTCACCACTCTCGGGCTCGCATCGCTTGGCGTCCGATACTTTAAAAACTACCCCAACCGAGACTGACTGTCCCTGGGTTTCCAAGGATGACTGATCTCAAGAGTCTTCAGTGTTCGCCATCAGCTCTACTGTGATTAGTTTTTCTACAGAAAGTTAGCCCTCTATCAATGTTGAAGAGTGTTCAAATACCAAATTCCAATGAAAGTTTTTGTATTTGGCCGACGAAGCTCCTCAATCATTTGAAGAAACATCTTAGAATATTTTCAAATGCAAAATAATAACTTGAATTCGAAAAGTCAGGAAGAAAACGATGTAGAAAGTGAAAGGTGTCCAAACAGCTTGAAGGGTGTATGAAAACTTACAAGTATATGAAAACTTACAAGTACCGTAATAAAGACGTAGAAATGCAGAATTTGGAGTCAATCGAGGAGCACATGGAGAAGTTTTTTTCAAGCAAATAAATGGGGCACTTTTGAAGTGTCGTAGTAGAGCGATGCTCAGTGATATTATCAAGGTCTTGTTTTCTAGCATAAAGGAGTGAGCAATTTGCCTGAAAACTATGAAGTTTCCATAAGAGAGAGAAAAGTGCCTATAATACAGAGGCGTTCGTATGAAATTGTTCGACGGTGTGAAAATTGGCGCACTAGCTCCATTTCCGCTTCAAAGTTACAGTGATCTTAAAGAATACCTGCTTTAATAAGCAGGAGATTCCTGCATCTATGTCAAAGGAATGAAGAATTTCATATTGAGAAGGTGAAAGCGGCTCAAGTTTACAAAACATACTCAAATTGTTGTATTGATTCCGAGACAGTTTTCTGTGAATATTTTTAACCCGGCGGCTTGCAAGTGTAACCATATGATTTGAGCGCATTTTTACTAAGCGAACTTCACTGAAGGGGCGTGTACTAACTTTATTGTGACTCAAAATTTCACGAAAACGTATATTCGTTACCCAGACCACACAAAAAAGTTTATCAGCTTACTCGTGTGCCAGTAGACGTACATATTTGAAATTTTTCCTTTTATCAAAATTAAAAGATTTGCTTTCGATATGTTCATAAATAGTTTAAAGTTTTGAATACTCTTGACACTTCGCACACCGTCTTCGCCCACTAAATGGCTGTTCCATCGATCATCGGTCATAATTACCTTATGTTATGAGTGTTCCTCGATTCAACCAATAGAAAAAGCGCATTTTAATGGAATGTACTTCCAACAGATCCTGTTCCTAAACGTATCGGCCTGGCCGTGCCCCAGTGGCCAATTTCGGGGACTGGATCAGACTATAGCGGTCTGTTTCTGATGGCCTCGCAGCAGGTCCAGTCTGAAGCATTAGTGTTAGCAGTGGAGTTGTATGGACACGTGTCAGGAACCGTGCGAATATTTGTAAGTATCCTGTAGGCGGGCTATAGGCCCCTTGTTTACACTATACCGGATGGATTTATGGCTTTTGTAAAAACCGTGTTGGATAGGCCTTCTGTTTATCCGTTGTAACTTAAAACAATCCACCCTTTAAAGAAAGACAAAGAAAATAGCAACGGCTATTTCTTAAATTTTTCAGGTTCTACGACCCTCTTGTGACATAACAACCGAAAGCTACTGCGCTGGAAACAGGTCCTGTTTAGCGAAGAACAAACCGTGTGAAATTAGGCCCAAGTCTTCATGTAATGCGGGGACTTTGTTCTGCCTCTCTAAGGGATCCTGTTATGACGTAAATAACGCCAACTGTTCAAATTTGAGCGAAAATCCTTCCACCCTACCCCTCCTTAATCACACAATTATCCACGTTCTGGAGCCAGTTGCTATCAAAACAGGATACAACTTACACGTTCTCGATGATGATAAGACATTCAAAGTTTCGCCAGGCGACATCGTAGGGTGGATTTCTGATGGTGGAAAGGTCGCGCATTTAGCAGGTGAAGACACCACTTACCAGATACAAGGGATAAGTGTTGCCGATGTAAAGCCTGGTTTGAACGTGAAGCAAGCAAATGCACCCAAAGAGGTTAGCGCGTGGTTTATGATGAGTCTTGTCATAGCTGAACCGGCGCGTTTTGTTTTGAAACACACTTATGGTACTCCCGGCGTTTTCACTGTATTTGCAGAGTTCACCAATGTACACACGAAGGCTACGGCGACTTCTCGAAAGGTAATTTACGTTCAAAAGCCAGTGACATATCTTACACCAAACTACCTTAGTGGGTTTGATACATTTGGTGCACTGTTGAACCGTTCGGTTGAGGTGTCGGTTAACGCCTCAGCGGCTACCAACCTTACAGTCACGTGGTATCACGTCACATCCGGAGGAAAAAAACTACTTCAACAACAGGCGCCTGTAGATTCCCAATCCACACACGGACTGAATGTCAGTTTCAGCTCCAAAGGTATCCAAAAACTCTTTGTGGAGGCTTTGAACAATGTTAGCTCTGTAAATGCTACAATTTATGTGACGGTTTTGGATGACAGTCTCTCCGGTTTGACAGCTGGACTGCAAGATTCAAACAAAAAGATCTACAAAGGGGGAGAGGCATATGTTAATGCTTCTGTGGCCACTGGAACCAATGTCAAATACAGATGGATATTTGATGGATTTCAAACTGTTTTCAGTGACAACCCATTCAGGTCATATTCTTTTCGAAGGCATGGAACTTTGAATGTCACCGTCATAGCTACTAATCTCGTTTCGGAACTGCGGGCTTCGTTCAGGGTGTTGGTCTTCGATCCAATTTCTATTGAAACTCCTGCATGGGGTGTAGCTGGTCTTTCGGTCACGTTCAAGTGTCCCCTGGTCACAGATGGCAATTTTCAACCTGTGTTTTTTCGGGTTTACAAATGGCAGTTTGGTGACGGAACACAGCGAGACATGCGTGGTTCCGACAGTGTGAGCTATACGTTTTATAAAGCCGGAGTATACAGCGTATCGTGTTCATACCTCCTACGCAGTATTCTGTTGAACGCCAGCACAGAGATACTGATCCTTGAGCCTGTAACAGGCCTGAGAATCAAGAACGTGAGCGCTGTAGAGTTATATGACAAGAAGACATTTGTGGCTCTGTCAGCATCTGGTAATAATCTCACATATGAGTGGTATATTAGCAATACCAACAATAGCCTCATGAAATTGTTCGTGTGTGCGCACAACACTATCGAGTACCAGTTCAACACCACTGGCTGGTATCAGATTATAGTAAATGTGTCAAACCCTATGTCCTCGAAATCAAGTTCAGCGGTTTTTCAAGTTCAAGAGCAGATCAGTGGCCTGGGTATAACCTCTTACCCAAACCCCGCCCGTTCTAACACAACAATAACGTTTAACGTCACTAAGGGGACTGGTTCTAATGTGAGCTATCTGCTTAATTTTGGAGATGGATTCGTGGTTGAAAGTTTCAACGACCCTTACGTGTTTCAGCGAACGTTTTTGTCCGGTGCGTGGCAAATTATTCTCACAGGTATGTAGCTTAATAGCATCTAGTAGTTTCATACGAAACAGAAAACATAGAATAGAATAAACTTGTGCACTTCAAAAATTGTGTCTTAGAAGGCTCTAACTTCTAGAGTAATTCTTCTTTGCTAAAAGGTATCAACAATATCCTATTTAACACTAAAGAGTGCCATAAGCCAATTTAATACTTATAAGCTGAGGTTTTCTTCCTGATCTTAAACTCTGAAAGACACTTGTGCTCGGATTAGTTTTTAAAACTCAATAAGAATATGTCTTTGCGGCCATTCAGAACTGATTTTTACTGACAGCATTTCAGCGTACTCAAAATATAATACTGTTCTATCGTGTAGTAGTTAACTGGTATCAATAGGTGGAATCACTATTCATACATATAAACCGGGAAAGTGTTATTTTTATTCATCAGGAATAAATGCAGTGAGTCACATGATCGTCTTTCACAACGTGACTGTTCAGGACCCTGTCAGTGACGTCAATTTCACCGTTTTGAACAGTCAGCAGTTTCACGGCCGTCACGTGGTCCCCGTTGGGTCACCGGTTCAAATTCATTCCGAGGTCACTGAAGGCACAGAAGTGTACTTTAAGGTTTATTACGATACAGAAAGACATCCGACAGTGTATAAAAAGTACTACAGCTACAAACGCCCTGAAGGAGGAGCTTATATAACGTTCTCACACACTTTTCAAAGTAAAGGGTTCTACAACGTGACGGTCAGCGGCGAGAACTTGATAAGCAACAACAAGAGTTGGGTCGTACTGCAGGCTCAAGAAACGATTCAAGGCTTTGCTCTTATATTTCCGGTCCACGCACAACCGGGCGAAGGTCTTACTTTAACATTTTCTCTTCAAAGAGGGAGCAACGTCACGTACTTTGTAAACTTTGACGATGGCAGCAAAAATATAACAACAATGGCATCGTCCATACATCATACGTATACTTCACCTCGTGTTGCCATAGTAACGGTTACAGCTTCAAATCAGCTGAGTGCAGTAACGACACAGAAAGCAATTGCTGTTCAGTACAGAATACAAGGCTTGAAGTTTACTAGAAAAATTGAAGCGGTTGCTCTTGGCAAACATTCGATAATCACCTGGACGATTAACAGCGGAAGTGACGTCACTTTTATTATTAACTTTGGTGACAGTTCACCGTCTCGTATTGTGAAATCAAACGCGGCCGGCTCAGAGTTCCAAGCAAATTACACTTATAAATCACCAAAACAGTACCCTGTCACTATTGCTGCATATAACATGGTCGGACCGAATCAGACAATATTCTCAACCGCAGTCGTGGAAGAACCAATCAGTGGACTTTCCGCTTATGCGTCATTGTACTCAGCCGAGATGTTTATGGAAATTGCGATTTACACCAGACTCTCACAGGGATCGGATGTAACTTATCATTATGATTTCGGAGATGGGTCGGTTGGACAAGAAACCACTCAACAAAGTGTCAAGTATCGCTATAAGAAACACGGCACCTTTATCCCTCGGGTGCATGCATTCAACAAAATCAGTTCAAGCCAAGTTAACCTGATCTCCAACATCACAGTGAACAAACCAACAGAGCCTTTGAAAATCGACGGCTTAGTAGTTTCATGCGAGCCTACAACTCTCGGAAACAGCAGCTCGATTAGAATCGATTTTTCCTATGGCTTCCTTTTCCAGTGTAAAGTTAACTATGGCGATGAGACTGAGGGACGGTTTAACGATTCTGATTTACATGTTCCAATCCTTCACAAGTACAGCAGTACAGGGTCTTTCGAAATCTCGGTCACCTGCAGTAATGGGAAAGGCAGTAATACGGCAAAAGGAGTTGCCAATGTTGATATCAGAATCACTGGCTTGAATTTTACCGAGACTGTTAAGTATGCCATATTTGGTAAGCCCGTGACAGTAAAGTGGATATGGCAAAAGGGTACAAGTATAACGTTCAAGGTGTTTCTTGAAGGAAAGCGCCTGAATAATGTGGAAGTAAAGACTGCAGAACGTTCAGGTCTAGTTGGGATAAACCCTGAAGATGTCTCGGAACCAGGAATATACACTCTTCTGTTGAATGCTTCAAATTCAGTAACAGCCGTTAAAACTCTGAGTTTGTGCGTGCATATTGAAAAACAACTTGAGGGATTGAGTATTAACTTCAATCCCCACTCGCGCGCTGGCCTGCCGCTTGTCGTTTATGTGTCCTGCACGATGGGCTCGCAGCTCACGATTCTGTGGAAATTTGGAGACAACAATGCGACTCACAGAGAACAGCAGACCAGCAACGACGTCAGACGTTTCAGCGGTAATCACACTTATGCACATGCTGGAGTGTATACATTGTCTGCGCATGCGTGGAATCATGCTTCTTTTGGTAGCTTAACGAGGATTGTAACAATCATGAACCCTGTGCAAGGTTACTCACTTAGCCAAACCAATGTCGTCTACTGGCCGGAATCAAGGATTAAGTTTAAACTTGAGCGAAACACTGCTACTGTCCCACCGGATGAGGCTCACTATGAAATTGACTACGGCAACGGAATGACGTCAGGAAAGATAAATTTTAACTCAGCTCTTGTGCAGATTGACCACGTGTATAACTATCCCGCACCCGGATGCTACAACGCGAAGGTAACTATGAGTAATTTGGTAAGTCGTGTTACTCTCACCACGCATGTCCATATTATAGAAAATGTTACAGACTTGGAGATTATTCCGCTGAACTCAAAGTCTAGTGCCACGCCCTTACAACCTGGAGGTGGGGAAAAGGAAAATGTCTTCCCAAGCGAGTATCCGGTAGTCCTAAAGGCAAAACATAACAGGGGCACGTGCGTACAGTATGACTGGGTGTTCGGAGACTCTTTCTCTGCGCGCACCTATCACTTATCCACAGAGCATCAATTTCCATTGCCAGGCAACTATTCCGTTACTGTGATGGCGTCCAACACTGTTAGTTCTCGTCAACATCAGACTTATATTGTGTTAAAGAACACCGTAATGGGGCTGTTTCTAACTAGCAATTCTCCCGCTAAAGCCGGACACAAAGTCACTTTGGTTCTTTTCTGTAAGCAACCAGGTCAAGACACCAAATTTGTCGCAGACGTAGAAAAAGGAAAAACAATTACTCTACCAATACCAAGGCGTGATAGTAATACTGACCTTAAAAGCTTGGTGAATCCGCTTACACTCATTCCCTTTGATCCCAGTAACTACTATACAACTGTGTTTAACTACACTTACATAGAGACCGGGAGCTATACTGTGAGAGTAAGGGCCTGGAACGAGGCAAGTCGGCAGGAAGCGGCCACAAGTGTTGTGGTCACGAACAAAGACTGCTCGTTACCTCGAGTTACCATTCTTGGTGGCGGGAACACTGCGTATAGTGCGCCGGACATGTTATACGACAGGCCGTTCACACTTATGTCGGAAGTTGAAAGCGACTGTGAAGGAGAGCACACAGCGAGCTATGAGTGGACATTGTATACAGCTGACTCCTACCAGGTCAAGACGTTTAACATCACTCTCCCCCCTGACCACAATAGAAAAATAAGGTATGATAGCTCCACTAGTGGTCAAAACCACTAATAATAATCTTAATGGTATATGACAATAATAGTTATAGTAATACAAACAGTGAGTGACAAGAACGACAATTAAGATTAACATCACAATGACCTGAAGAACTATGATCATAACAACGACCATGACATCCGACCATTACCACTGATCATTGACCGTGACAGTGACCATAATAACAATATCGATGCTTTTTTCTCGGCGATCAAATTATCACACTGTATGCTAACATGTGTATGTGTATGTGAAGCCTGGTTTCCATATAACCGTAACTACTCCGTAACTGTCGTAAGCCGAACCGGTGCATGGTAGTTCTGTTTTTAATTGAAACATTTTGTTTCGGCATCAGGGATGACCGGCGGCACGATGTTTAATGGAAACATTCTGTTTTTAATGAAAACAGAATGTTTCTATAAAAAATAGAACTACCGCCGGTGTGCCCCAGTGCTACCGCCGGTTCGGTTCGTTATTTGGAAACCAGGCTTGATATAACTAAATCTATCCATAGTTAATAGAGCGAAATGGTTTGGAAACTCGGCAGTTTCTTTGCTATAGGTTATTGTTCGCTATTTCTTTTGTTCGGTGGCCTTAACCATGCACAAAACACAAAAGGTATTGAAGTGCATATGAACAACTAACCAATAAAAATATTCGGGCTCACACATCGAACAAAGCAATGTGCACTGTCACGGTTCGTTCAACCTAAGACAAAGCAGCTTTGTACACTCCTTTTGAAGTTTGTTGAGCTTCCCAACTAGTTAGTTCCAGCCAACATGGAGTTTGAAAGCTGAAGTAAGAAAATGGAATAACAATAGCTTCCTAGTTTGTATTTTGAAAGTGATATGACAAAAGGTAACAATCCATCCTGAAACTTGACTATTAAGAATTTCATTTACATTTTCACGGCACCATTGTTGCACATGGGCCTTCAATGTAGAAGGGCACAGCATTTAACACCAGTTAACACTCCAATAAAAACCCGACAAGTTTAATCGACGTTTGTGCATGGTCGGGCGCATTTGAAGAAGATACCTATTCAAGCTAGTTAGCACAGAGTTTAACCGCATTTTTCAGTACTGAATCTTCAATTGTATAATATAGGTAAAAAGTAAACTAAACTAAAAAAAACAGTCTCTAGCGAGGTCTCATCATTGTTTTAACCGTTTGAGAAAACGTTTCAAATGTTTGGTTTCCAAAGGTAGGGAAGTAACAGGGAGGCAATTCGGGCAGGGAATACACAGTTTCTTTTCCGCTCAATCACCATCAAACATTTATCAGTGAAACAGTAAGAAAATAAATTATAATTATACTATTTTTTCCGATATTACTGACTTTAACTCCACATATTCATTAACTTCAGTTTCTTTCAAACTTCAAAAAGCACATATATATTCATTTGACTGAGGCGACAGAACCCGATCTTACAGCCATTTCAGGAAAGATCGCAAGTTCACCAAGCTGGTCTTTACACAATACACGCATCAAGAGTTCCAGACTGCCGGTCCAAATTCAAAGGAA
>JAOBYF010218433.1:0-10206 GCA_025403605.1 Parazoanthus darwini | reverse complement strand
TGCTTAAAATCGCGATATGTAACCGAACACCCGAGTAATCACTTCCAACACATATTGGTAGCTTGGGCCACCTGTGCCTGGAGGGACGCGTGCAAATTTGCACGAAACAGCGGCGCGCAAAGTACTGTGGGATCGGCAAGGAGAGACGACGACTCACTGCATGCTCGGCGAACAGACGTTTTCACAGTTTCCAAAAAAATACTTCATTCGAAACAGCACCTTTTTCCAACTTCCAATAAATTAGCAGTCATAAAATACATATTTTTGCGATATTTACTGAGAAAACATAACGGCATACTGAGAAACAATCACAGCGATGAACATTTATGTAGTGCGTAGAGGTTACCTCCCAGTTTGATGATATTGCGCAGGAATCGAATTTGGAGGGACGACGGCGGAAAAGACCGATTTTACACCTCGTGCTGACGTACTGCGTACGTAGCCCGAGTAAAAATATACTTTTTGCTTGATCTTCGGTTTAGCAAACGTGTAGTTATCTTACCAAAAACTGATTTGATATTAGCTACTTTGGGGCACATTTAACACGTCAAACTGTATTTATCACTAAACATCCGAAACTTTATAACAAATGATTTGCAACTACCCTCGTGGAATAACGTTTTCACTCCACAACGAGAGCCGAAATTATATAAACCAGAAACTAAATATTGCACTGATTGAAGGTTGTCAGAATCTTTCAAGAAATTCTTTAAATAATGGCAAATGAACAGTTTAATTTGTCACAACTAATTGCGATCTAGAAGTTCCAATGGCAAGTTATACCTTGGACTTCGCTCTTGAAACCGGATTCAACTTGACATCGCATGACTTGAGAAAAAAGAAAGCGGAAGGAAGTTTATTGTATTGTCGATTGCTACCTTAGCAACCATTTTACTTATTTTTACGTAATATTGTAAACGATCTCAACAAGAGCAAATTTAAATTCCTTTATGTCCAAGTCATCTCTTCAGAACAGGCTCCGATTTTCTGCAATTACGATGTTACTACCAGAATCATGAAATTGAACAAAGTATGCCACACGGGATAACCTTACAAACTAGTACATAACGCCCCCGTAGGCACAACATTTGATTCATTTTCCTTTAGCTAAAAATATGTATGATAAATTGATGAGAACAATGCGTTGAAATTTTATTGATATATACAATCGTTTTTAAAATTATTTGACTCAGTTGTGAAACTAATTTTTTTGTACTGCGAAAACTTGGAATATCATAATGTCGATTACGGTGGAAGTTTTTTAAAATTCACATCTGATTTACTTATTTATTTACAAAAATTAGTTCTTCTTGCTGTGTGAAATTATGTAATGTGTTTATACGAAATTGTGTTACTTAGTTGCGAAACCTGAGTCAGGCTGTTTTTCTTCACATTTATTGATCTACGTTTACATTTTTATTCCCTTAAGGTTTAACATATCCAGAGGAAAACTCGCTGATCGATCGAACAATCAAATTAACGACGAAAGAGGGCTGAATAGTACTTTCCGCAGTTGGACTTTAGTTTTTATATTAATTGCTAAATTTATTGGTCAAACATCTTGTACTAAATCGCTTAAAATATGTTACCTCCATTCCCAAAGTTTTGACACAAAATTGACTAACAGTAATAAACCACCACCTCTTTCCTCCAAGTAATAAATGACACACGTCTCTTAAACTCAGGTTCAAGGTGAAAACGGACCAACGTTTTTCTATTGAAACTTTGCGAATGACAGCTGAAGTGTTTTAAAAAAAATAACTGGAATAAAAGGTCAGGGTAATATAAAGCCAGTGTGAATCATCGATATATCCGGTATCTTCCTTAAGATTTCTTAAGACTTAAAATTCTATTTGATTTTCTTATTGTTCTAAACCAGCGTAGAAAGTAAACTACTTAGAAACATGAGGACCGGTTAACAGGCCATGGGTCCAATATAATTATGATTAGTCAGGTCTGCTACCAATAAATGCATATCAGTCATGAGTTTGAGAAGAACAATGCGCAGAAACTGCTTTGTTTTGTAAACTGCCAAAATCAAGTCAGCCTTACTTCTTTCGCTCGTACGCTGCCATAGGCATAGTTACTGTTCATACATGAACAGAAACTTAACTGACTGAGTGAAAAATTTTTGCATCAGTTGTTGCATCGACACCGTGTACTAACCTACATGCACAAGCACCTGGGCGACTAGGCGACAAGAAGCACTAGTTTGAGTTCCGTCAGTGACGTTTTCAACCTTTCCCAGCACGCACAGAACATCAACATCAAGCAATTGCAAGTGGAGGTGGCTAAAAGTATGTCAAGCAATCGGCCGTTTCTAGATGTCAGTTCAAGTTCAAGCTGTATTCCTTCAGAATTTCAACCGTTTTCTCCCTCTTCGTTTTCCTTGCACAACATGCAGTTCTTTGATGGATATCCAAGCAATGAAAGTCTTTCGGTTCCACTGGAACAAGGAAGGCATGAATGCACGATTGGCCCCAGAGAATCAAACAGCGAAAATGGGCAGAAATTGTTTGGGGACTCCACGCAGACTTCAACTGGATTCATAGACATGCGATCGATGACAGGGGCAGATTTTTCTTGGGAACAAAAACGTGAAAGTGAGCATGAGAAACCGTTACTAATAAACTCTGATTGTAGTTCATTTTGCCCACATGACTCAGAGAGCAGCAATAGCTGTCCAACGGATAAGAAACGGCGAAAAGTTAAATACACACCGGGCGAGTTGAAAGACGAAAAGTATTGGAACAGAAGACAAAGAAACAACCTTGCAGCAAAGAAGTGGCGTGAAACAAAGCGAAGAGATTATGAATCTAGGTTACAAAGGGTTATCCGTCTGGAGATCGAAAACACACGTCTTCGGTTAGAATTGAGTTGTCTACAAGAACAAAACAAAAGATTGAAAAATTCCTTTGGAAGCCTTATGCAGTAAAGGAAAGGTTTGAAGTCATATATGCATAGATGACTGTTACTTACTAAGTGCGCTCTTATCTATTGTATCAGTATAGAAGAACAAGTTCAATTTGAATAGCATATAATCTCGTTGTTTTTCTAATTTTTTGGTGAACTTAGCCTACAAATGTTCGTACTCTTTAACCTTATAAAATGCCAAGATATAGAAACTGTTTTGGTTGGGACGGGAAAACGAGGATACCTGAACCAAAGTCGGATATTGTTGTAAATTTGTTTCAAATTTAGGCAAATTTGAACCTCGATCAGTGTTCAGCAGTCGTATAATTTACAGTTGCACATAAGGCCACATAGCAATATTTCTTAAATAGCTAAAAACTTGTTTCATTTCAGTTATAACTATATTCTGTCTCGGAATAAGAAAATGAAACTAAACCAAGTTTCAATTATACTAGAACTCTATGTTCTTCGGTCTGAAAACGTATTGAAGGTTTATTCGATGTTTTTCTTCTCGTATAGTTTTGCTCTTCATTTTCTTATTTTTTTTTGTTTGTTCTCTAATGTTGCCTACTCTAACTCATTTGTACCGTCCGCTGCTATAATAGTAGTAATAATAAAAATAGTAGTAAAAAGTAGCAGTCTCAGTAGCAATAGCAGTAGTAGTAGAGTATACGTAGTAGTTGTAGGAGTAGTAGCATTAGTAGTAGCAGTAGCATTTGCAGTAGCAATTAATAGCAGTAGTATTCATAGTAGTAGTTGTGTTGTTATTAAGTACTAGTAGCATTAAATAGTAGCAGTAAGAGTAGTAGTAGTAGTAGTAGCATTAGCGTTAGAGAGAGTAGAGTAACAGTAGTAGTAAGACCAGTAAAAGAAGTAGTAGTGCTAGTAATAGAAATAGTAGAGTATTAGTAGTCATATTAAAAAGGGCAGCAGTAGTAATAATAGTAACGGTAGCAGCAGTAGTGGTAAATAGCTAAAACGTATTTCACTTCAGTTATAACTATACTTTGTCTTGGTATAAGAAAATGAAACTAAACCAAGTTTCAATAATAGTTGACTTTCTACGTTCATCGGTCTGAAAACGCACTGATTGAAGGTTACTCGATGTTTTTCTTTTCGTATAGTTTTGCTCTTCATTTTCTTATTTATTTGTTCGTTCTCTAAAGTTACTTACTCTAACTCAGTTGTACCGTCCTGCTATAATAGTAGCAATAATAAAAATAGTAGTAAAAAGTAGCAGTTTCAGTTTCAGTAGCAATAGCAGTAGTAGTAGAGTATGCGTGGTAGTTGTAGCAGTAGTAGCGATAGTAGTAGCAGTAGCATTTGCAGTAGCAAATTTAATAGCAGTAGTATTCATAGCAGTAGTTGTGTTATTATTAAGTTCTAGTAGCATTAAATAGTAGCAGTAAAATAAGTCGAAGTAGTAGCATTAGCGTTAGAAATAGTAGGGTAACAGTAGTAGTAATAGCAGTAAAAGCAGTAGCGAGCAGTGCTAGTAGTAGAAGTAGTAAGTAGCAGTAGTCATATTAAACTGGTAGTAGCAGGATCAGTAATAGTAGTAGTGGTAGTAGTAGTAGCAGTAGTAGTAGTAGCAGCACTATAAATGGTAATAGTACGTAGAAGTAAACTGAAACAGAAAAAAGGAAACCTTTATTTTCTCGTCTTTTATATAAATTTGTGAATCGCTCTGCATGAATTTGTATCGTGCACTCCTATGACTGAGTGAGGCACTGTATACATTTGTGTTTATTTGTATATATATTGTTTATATATATATATATATATATATAATTACAAGTATATGCAAAAGAGTACATATGTAAATATATACTGACGGTTTGACTAAAATAATGCTTTTATAAAAAAGCATTAACTATATAAATCTAGTAATTTTTATTCATGTTTTAGTGTCATAGTCAGTTAATGTTTCTACTCAACTAGAGTTCGGTTAATCTTCACTTTCTATTGGATTTGTTAAAACAATTTTTTCTACAAAGCTCTTTACTTTGTTATTAGAACTTGCCAACTAAAATAGTAGTAATAGTAATAGTAGTAGTAGTAGTAGTAGTAAAGTACATGTGGTAGTAGTAGTTGAGTAGTGATACTAAAGTTTACAATACAATAGTAACAGTAACAGTAACAACTATAAACTAATACTAACTACATTGTAAGTCAGGAACAATTAACTAAATAGATCTGGGGAGTGAAGATTCTTTCTTTCTGACAAACATTTATTTAAGTAATGTGCAAGATTAATAATGTTTGAGTCTTGAGTAAGACAAAAGCCAGTACTTATTATTTGAGGTATAGTTGTGAAAAAAGTCAAACAATACTTTAGACATTGAGATTGTTCATTTAATGTCGTGGCAAGTGAAAACTGTACAATCGTGACATGCATAGGCCAAAATAACCCAAAGATTGCTTGAGGCATGGTTATGAGACTGTTTGCCTATAATAGTTTTACACAGTATTCAGTAATTTAAAACTTGACTCAAGTAATACTTTTAACTGAAAATAGCAGTTTAAAGTATGACAAACATTTACTCCTAGCTGGTTGTTTTGCAAATTATACACATCAACTACAATCTTACTTATAAAGACTTCCGCTTCTAATGAATGCTTTTCTACATTTTCTTGTTTGGTTCGATCTTGTGATTGTATCATGGTTCGATCTTGAATAAGGCAGCTTATTGTTTTTTTTATTTTGTTTAAGCAAAAATATGTTTTTTAACCATGGAGGATTTTTGGATCGGGTTTTTGATGTAGCTAGATTATAGCTGTAGAAAGTTATAACAATAAAACTGACACACGTCAAAATAGATATAGTTCTCAATAAGTGAGAGGGAGTTCTGAAAATCGGAGACAAAACTGAACACAAAAAATAATCCTGCAGGTAGTTATAATACTTAGAGTGTCGCGATGCACGTCTTTGGAAACCCAGGGGTGTAATTCGTCGGGGCAGGCCTGAGGAGTACTGCTTTTGGCCTCTCTTCAAACGGCATCCGAGACTGATTACCCTAGTTTTCCGAGGATGCATGATCGTAGTGCAAAACCGAAGCAAGAACATCTATACACAGTAGAGTGGAAACTATTCCAGAGGTTGAAGAAAACGTGACTAGTTGTACACCTGAAAACCGAGTCGGACATTGATTTAGGATGGTGATTTTTGTAGGTATTTGGAGAAAGAAGGGTCTTCTTTTGCGTTCTTACTTTAGCATTGAGTGATAGTGTTACATCAGTAGCAGTGATTCAATATTCGAAATGTGGGTTTCCGGGCAACAATCAGTGGGTATGAACGCCGTAAAACTTCCTATCAAAAACTGTAGCAACGCAATAGGTATTAGCCTCCTCATCTGGTTGGAATTGTTTTGCAATGTTTGTATAGTAAAAAGTAAGGCCAACTCGTTGGAGTATTGAACAGCAAAGCGTTTTTGTGAAAGAAGTTTGTGTTTTTGTTTAAACAACGCCAAGAGGACCTCTCGCAGCGAAGAAGAACATTGGTCTGCGTTGATGCTACTGTCTTCTGAAAGTAATTAGGGTTTGCATGCAAAAAATACAACTTATAACACACCATCGTGAATAACCGACTTCAATTCGTATTTATTACTATGAACAATTTAGTTTCTTTGAAGAAGTATAAAAAATGCCGGAGATGATCAAAGCCGATTCTACCTAAGCGCAACATGATCCGCCTTGCGAGAGCTCAATTGAAAAGACGGAAATATTTGAAATTTTATTACAATTTTTTGAGATTGCTTGAAAGTTAAAATCAAAATTATTGTTGTAGTGTTGTCAATCTGTAATGAGAACCAATATTAAGAACCAGTATATAAATATTGCGCTCAGGATCTTTTATGAGGCTCTTTTAATGATAGCAAATATATGAAGCATAACAATTTGAGTTGTCACGAAAGTCACGAAACAACGTTCAAAACTAATTGATATTAACATTGTTTTAACTGCGCTGTTTAAAGCGATGTCAACTTGACACCACATGACTTGATAAACAGAAAGCGGAAGGAAGTCAATTGTATTGTCGAATGTTACCTTACGCAACTAGTTTACTGAGCGTAATATTTATCATAAACGATCGGAAAAATAGCTATATCATTGTATGGATTCTTTTTTCACCGGTCAGCTATCTCTTTTGATGCTCTTCTTGATGCCATTGCCTTATGTAACTACTAAAGCGTGATCCATGCAATGTGTAATTTAATGAACCGTTACCGTAACGCCACCAGTGGGCACAGCTTTTAGCTTAGAAACCGATTATATTAAATAAACGATATTAAGAGATAAGTACTGATTTTTGACTTATATTAATGACTTGGATGTGCAGATATACAATCATTGTTAAACTGTTTGATTCATTCGTGAACACGATTCTTATTTTACTGGCAAAGTTTAGTGACGTGATATTGCTTATCTACGATTAATCGACGCCGGAAACAGTTGTTCTTAAATTGCAAAATGTGTGGGCGTTCATATCAGATCTTGTAATTTAGTTGTGAAATCTGAATCATGCCGTTTGTCTATACAAATATTGATCTATATTTTTTAAATTGTTAGCTATTCCTTAATTTTACTGTATCAAAGAGAAAAACATCTTAGACAATGCGTATTGGACTGAATGCAACATAGATCTTTGAAAAATCTTCAATTTCAAGGAGGGTTTTCGTGGTTTACTGGTGTAAAATAGCTATGAAGACAGTAACCAACGTTATATGTAAAAGATTCAAAGTTTATTGTATGGTTTATAATTGTATTGTTATGTGCCCATTCTCCCCTGGCTCGGCTCAGTTTGGGAGTTTAGCATGCCGTGGTCTATTTGTACTGCATTGCAAATTTTATATCAAAGCCTAATAACTGAATCCCATATACACATTTATCTAAGTAGTGCTGAAAATAGTTAAATAGACCCTAGCTGTTTTCCTGGTTTCTTGTTGCTTTCAAGCTTTTAGCTGCAAAAGGCACGGAGCCTGAAAAGTTAAACCGTTCAGTTTAAAGAAGAGTAATCAAACACGGTTGTCGGTAGTCGAGTGTAATAAAAGGCTTAAGATGCAATGCAGTTGGTGATGATAGCTTATGCGGTAAACTGGCTATAGTCTGGCATGCTAGCAGAAATAAAAAAAAAGTGAAGAGGAGACAGGGGCTTCAATTCGTGACCTCCGGAAAAAAGTATGATTTTGAAGATTTCTTAAATGGCACTTCTCGCAATTTGAGTGTAGTTTTGCAGTCTTGTCACGTACACTGGTTCAAATGACCCCTTACCTTCCTTCCTTCTAAAGTTCCGCAACAATTGTGACACCCACGAATGATCAGCTCCCCATGAAATTTGATACGTCCTTCAAGCTTAGGGTCGAGGTGAAATGCTACTCTAACCATTAAAGTTTTTCAAATTGTATAAAAAGGAAAACAACTAGGACCATTAAGGACAAAGACGAGTTTGAACTATCCATTTTTCAAAGAACTCTTGATTCTTCGTATTTTAAACCTGCTTAAGAGTGTCTGGTATCTCCTCTTTCGTATTGTTATATATTTGGGTAGGAAGTAAACTCCTTAGAAGCTAAGAACCAGTTCGCAAGCCACGAGTCCAATATAATCAGTATGATGAGTTAGGTCTGCTGCCAAGTAAATGCTTATGAATAAGTTGGAGTACAACAACAGAAACTGCTTTGTTTTACAAACTGACACCAAGCAAAGCATCTCTTTGAATGCACCACTTGAGCAGAGTTTAAGAGGATCACTGAAACAATTTTTGCATCGTCACCATGTACCCACCTTAATTCCGCTCGCCACAACCACGAGGACGACAAGAGCCACTCGTTTAAATTTCATCAAAGGCCAAAGTACATCTTTTTCAAACTTGCACATGCAGAACACCCACATCAATGCCTAAAGGGGAAATAGAAGTGTGTTGAGCGATCGGGCGTTTCGAGAAGTCAACAAAAGTTCAGGTTGTTCTCCTTCAGAATTCCGACCGTTTATTTCCCTCTCCGTTTTCGCTACACGGGGTATTTGGCTCTTGAAAGATTTTTAAACAGTGAATATTTTTCGGTTCCACCGGATCATCGGAAGTAAGACACGAACGCCTGATTGGCTCCCGCGAATTAAACAGATGCTCTATTGAGCAAAAACTGAACTGAATTGTGCAAGGACAGTCAACGCAGGCTTCAACTGGGATCGCAGTCATGTAATCAAAGACAATGGCAGGTTTTTCTCGGGAAAAAAGGACGAATAACTGAACAAGAGATGCCATTACTAGCAAACTCAGTCTAAATTCAGATATAAATGCTTTCTTGACTCAGAAAACAAAAGACATAGTTGCGAAAAATTACTTACACACCAGAAGAATTGAAAGGTGACAAGTCATTAGGACTGAAAATACAAAGGAACGATCTCGCTGTAAAAAAAATCGCGCAATGCAAAGCGAAGTAGTGATAGTTCTACGATAGAATAACCCGCTTGGAAATTAAAAACACCCTTATTTGGTTAAATATGAGTTGCACGGGAACAAAACTAAAGACTGAAATAATTCTTTGGCAACCCCATCCAACTGATGTAGAGGCTTGCAGCCGGTCATACTTTGCGCTATTTCTTAAGAACCAGATAATTTAGATTGATGTTTGTCGTTTTATTACTTGTAGCAAATGCAGTCTAAAATGTTCTAGTTCCCTACGCAGCTCATAAAAATGTTCTTGTTTCCCTAAAGGTTGTTCGAGTTCCAGTCTGAAATAAATACTTTAGTCTAAGCCTTGTTCAATTTGTTTTCAAAATTTGGGGCAAAAAATAAGCATGATCTTATAAAGTCTCTGGTAATTTAAGATAATCTTTTTCCAAGAACTTTGATTACTCTAGTTAGATTTATTTTTTCGGAAAAAAAGGAGTCTAAAATGTGTAATTACGCTTACAGCATTCATAATTTTATGTCGCAGCCGTTGTTGAGAATTTAATCTAACACCCTTACTATTTTTTACAACTTGAATTTTTATGCAAGATTTAAAAACTTTTTTTTCATATTTATTTTTAAGCAACTACGTTAACTTTAAAGAGCTATAGATAACATTACATTTAATCATCAAATGAAAATATTATTATTTTTTACTATAACAGTTCCACTGTAAAATAAAGCATATACTGTATTTTCTCGTCAGCCTTTTCATTGTTAATTATTGTAAGAGCATGCAACTCTATAGGCTACTAAAACGTAGTAGCAGTAGTAGTAGTAGTAGTAGTAGTAGTAGTAGTAGTAGCAGTAGCAGTAGCAGTAGCAGTAGCAGTAGCAGTAGCAGT
>JAOBYF010218322.1:0-10206 GCA_025403605.1 Parazoanthus darwini | reverse complement strand
TTGGCCAAATTGAAAGAATTGCCCTTGTCTAAAGGCTCGGGCAATTAACTTCAATTTGGCCAAACGACTCGTGATTTTTTCCCAAATTGGACTCGGCCACATTCGATTATCTATACTAATTCTTTGCAGGGGTTATCACATGATATACAATTTCCTATTTTCTAGTTGTTTCTAAGTGAAGGGCTGCGTGACGCATGGTGCTCACTTTTCCGTCTTGTGTGGTCCCGCATGTTTTCACCTTTCTATGATCTGAGGACGTGTTGCTTCAGTTTTTCTCTTTCTTAATATCCTCGTGACATGGACAAATAGTCCAGTTTCGTATTCGTAGTTGCCGCTGATTACAAAGACTACAGGCTCATTTACTCATCGTCAACCTCGTCTTGACGTTAGTTATTTTATTGTTGGAGGCACAGACTTTTAATCGTTCCCTCGCTGGTGTTTATGTATATTCAACACCAAGTCGAGGCTAATACCGGGTAAAAGAGTCTGTAGTCATTGTAATCAGCGGCAACTATACAACTGTACTATTGTTCTATTTGGCTGGCAGGCCAAAACTATTTCACTCCTTCCACGCCGCTGCCAGTTCTAATATCGCACGCTTACACAAATTTTTTATACCAACGTTTAAAAGTAGCATAATTTAATTAAAAGGAAAATTCGGGACATTACTTATGATAGATATTCCCGATGATTTGTACAAGCAAAGGCTTACCTTATTTCCAAAAATAGCGTATATAGGCTCCAGGACACTAAACGACATACTCGCTATAAACACACTCTCAACTGAAAGTATAATGGTAATTAAGTTAAGAATTGAATAGAATTTGAAACTTGCAAACCCATGCATGCTTTCTGTTAGTTTAGACTGGCGGCCATGTTGTGCAAAAGCTTTAATTAAAACGCGATTTCTGTCATGGAAAGTATTTAGCCAGCCCATGCAGAGCTGATATTTGTCTGCACAGCGGTCAATTCATCTTTTATGCTGGTTTATTATGTAAAAGAGCTTGGCCGTCGGACGGTAAGTCACAGAGAGCTCAGGTGGGTTAAATAACGTTCCTATATTGATTACAAACTTTGTAATTCGTCCGGATTTGCTACAACAAGCCTTCGAACTACATCGGCGTATCATTCAAAACGGCGAGGCTGGTCATTTCAGGATGGGGGCGACCAATTTAATACTGATTTTTCGAAACTTTTGAAGGTCACGTGTTTTAGCGATTTTGAGCCAGTGCAAACGGCAATCTTGTTAACTTGCAAAAAAATACTATATAAATATATTTTTCGGGGGGGACATGCACCTTAGGTGCTCTTTTGGTTGGCTTCCTTTCAAAATTTCTAGGACTTGTTTTACCATATGGTAGATAGATAGATAGATGGTTTATTATAATTTTAAAATTACAGCTGAAAACTGTATTATTTAAAATTTTACAATAAAATGTGATATATAAGTACTTTAAAATTTAACTACTTTAAAATATATACGGCAGAGGGCCATAACGTTTTAGGAAGATTAAAAATGTAAAAATACGAGAGAGATAAGAAGTGCAGCCGTCCGTGGCGCATACAAAAGCATTGTTTCATAACCGTTTTATTTGCATTTTAATGCACTCTACTCTACTATTACAAGAAAGCATCAAAGATTGAAAGCAGTACAACAACCGACGTTTATGTTTGCTGAAAACAGTAAACAGTACTTGAACAGTACTTAAATTTGAGAGTAGTACAAGTTTCAGTGTTTGGAATAGAAGATCATTAAGTTAGCAAATTGGGGAATTGGACAAAAGTTTGTATGGATTATCGAACACTGATTTTTAACCAACTTCCATTACTCAGTAGAAACGATCCACAGTCTGGTTAACTTTACAGAGTTTTGATTTTAAAAAACATCACCTACAGGAGGCGTTATTTTCTACTTAGTAAATTAATCGATGACTAATAATTGAACAAAAAGCCAAATGGGGGTTGGGTGGGGAGTATAATTTTACAAGCAACAAGGGAGGTCAAAATAATTTCGTGACCCCAAACTGCAAACGTCCAGCATACTATTTGTTTTTCTTACCTCCAATTAATACCTTTGCACTTTTCAGAAGTTCAGTTACTTTTTGTGGCAACCTAGTATCTTTTTTAAAGCCTGAATAAATGAAGGAAAATATCAGTCGTGATTAAGTCGGTTTAGGGATATTGGCGTCGATAAACAGAAATATTTGGCAAGTCGTAGTTATTTTATACTTGCGATTTAAAGTAGATCTTAGGAGTGCTTTGATGCCATTAAAACCAATGTTGATTCAGTTTATTGTTTAAGTCGGTATAAAAGTCAGAACTTCGTCGAGTACTAACGTGTTCCAAGATCACAACAACTGACAAGGTGTTTTGTGCGCTCGTTGGTTGTTTACATGTCTATTTTTGTTGTTGTTGTTGCTAATTTTTGTTGTTGTTGTTGTTGTTATTGCTTAAAACTTTTACAGTTGTAAAAAGTCTTCGTTTGTTAATATATAAAACAAAATATAACAAGCAATACTCATCTGTTTTACCTTTTATGGATCAGAACAAATACGCTATTTTCTTAGGGATCCATTTGTAAATCATATCAATTTTTCCCAGTAGACTAACCAGATATAGTATTAGAATCAAATTTGACATAAATTGATGCATTTTCTCTCCCCTACCCAAGCATCGCAACAAACAGTACTATACTGCCTTGCTTGTAATGAACTTCATCCGGTTTCAAACAGTTTAAAAAGTTAAACAGGGAACTTGTTACAAAAGGAACTGACCGGTCAAGCTGCAGGGTGCTTATAACACATTGTTGACCGCGCGAATTTAAACTCAGATATCTGAGTGCTGAATTTTGAGCGTTAGAGGAGGAGGAGGGGGGAGTAGCTTTTATACAGGAACAATTCATGCTTTTCTTTGTTTTTAATTCATTTTCCGCGTTGCTACACGATTTTGCAAGTATTTGCCCGCATACCTTCATATTGTGTATTCCAGAACAACGCCATGAGAAACAGAGCTACCAATAACATCAAGAGACCAAAGACAATCGTTGGCCACGCGTACCCTCCAACCTTCAACAGCATTGTACGGAAATATTAGGTGTCAGTTTCCTAAAATGTTTGCAAGTAAAACAATTTAAGAACGTATCTTGTGCCGTCATACCTGATAAATGACGCCTGCAAGGGCCGGTACACCTGCCAAACCCAATCCACAGCATGTTTCACCTATTCCCTGACCACACAGAAATATCACATGAGCATATTTGCATCACATCCAATGAACAGAATGTTTTACCAAAATCTTTAACAACGCAGCATTATATTATGAACACATGCATCACCCCAATCCGCAGAATAATTTACTTATTCCCTAACAACAATTTGTACTGGTTGGATTTAGCCAAATCCACATTGGACAAGGCTTAATCTTTTAGGTATACTGTTAGCTATAGCAGACGTTTTGAACTTTAAAAAATATATCGGCTATCCATGGTAGAAACCAACAAATACTAGAGCAAATACTGGCGCGGCTGCAACAAGTTGAATGATTTCACTTGTAGCAACCAGTTAAAAATGTTTCCTGGACAGCGACATATCACTGAATCCTGCGTAAGGTTTTTACATGTCTGAACTGGCGAAGTATGCAAGAGTTTGTAGCAGAACAGACACTTCATACACAGACACTGACACCTGCCTTCCAAGCTACAGCTAGCAACAAGGCTATACAAATCAACAACTAGTGAAGTCATTTAATAATTTCTACAGAAGTCAATCAGATGAGTTAAAGAAGTTTCGAACAACGCTGACGGAACTGCTTTGTATATTTCACATGTGTACGTAGTTATGCTTATTACAATGTAACTTGATTCACCGTGTATATTCTGCTACACACGCTTTATGTTGCATTTTTTAACGTGCATTATGTTCTTTGCGCGTGCTTAAATCGCTGTTGAACTCTGTTGTTAGAACTAAATTTTCATACTGCGTTTCCAGTTATACTTTCCTTTTCTATAAATATTGTTCAGTGCGTGTTCGTACGTACGTGCTAAATGGTCTGCAGTCGAGTTTAATGGAGCCAAAACCGTTTATAGAACTGCACACATTTTAGGTGTTTTACTGATGATCAATTACATATTTGCCTTTTGTTTCGGCTACTTTTATGTACAGTTATGATTTACAAATTGTTTCTACAATTAATGTATTCATTTACCAAGTAAAAAATCCTATGATTTGCACAAAACTTTTAGTCAATATGCCCGGCTGTGGAATTTACAATAACGATACTGTTGTTGAAGTTCAATTAAAACAGACTTATTAAGTTTACCATTTCTTGTGGATGCTTTAATGCTATTACTGAGGTTGAATATAAGAAGCAGAGTAGTGAGGTATGCTTGGATCAAATTGCTTAACTAATACTATTTCATAAATGCGGTTAAAATGAAGTGTGAAACGTCGACGTTTGCATTGTAATATTGCTGGCATTTGTTCATTTAGAAATGCAGGCAATGATGCAGACCATAGTTGCAAGATATATTTTCTTACATAGATAAGACACTCTACAGTACTCAATAAGAATGTTTTTTGTAATATGTGAATGTTTCGAGACATCGTGCGGCGAACCAAAGTTGTCAGTGTAGCCTAACAAAACAAAACACGTAATTCCAAAATGGCGACTGCCCGCAATAACCTGGGCCGAGTAGCCTGAAAGCGAGGCATCGAAGGCCAAGACCTGTGGCAGATCTGTGTTTACTTATGATAATCGCGACGAGCACAGTTATGCTTCAACATTCTTGTGTTCCTTACTGCACAAAGAAGCCGGTTTATGAAGAGGATGGCGTCAAGATTTTTTTCCACAAGGCCCTCGATGCCTCGTTCTCATGCAACTCGTCCCAGATCATCGCGGGTGGCCGCCATTTGGAATTAGGTGTATTTCTTCTTTTTGATCGCATTCTCCAAAAAAAAACACACGAATTATTATCACTGGTCGTGTAGAGTAGCAGACACATTTCCAGTACCACAGTAATTTTCACCTACCAGTACAGTTGCGTAATTGGTGGTAAATTCCTGCGGCAGGATGGTGAGTGTTGCCGTATAGGAAGCGACTGCCCCCAGGGCCGTCAGTACCCTGCTCACGAAACACCATACCACAAAAGGCGTTCCAAGCGGCAGCAGTTTACCAAACCTGTTGATAGTTTATTTAATGCATGCATGTTTACTTATTCGTCGTTATGCCGACAACCTTATGGCCCATAACAGCCACCGAGTTGTAATGTACTTTACAGCCAAACTCAGTTTGGCATTGTTCATAATTATTCATAATCTATTGGCATTTTAAAATTTACTTTAAACTGTATGAAGCATATAGGTAAAAAATAAACTGAACTGAAATTAACTTTTCTTATGAAATGTTACACGCTATGAATTTCTAAGTTAAAAACAAAAGTTTTCGACCATTAGGTCGATCGTTATCATGTTCAATAACAACTTTTTCAACATCTACTACCTTTAGGCATTGCCCACTCAGACACAACCTGACCGAAGTATCACCAACCCAAAGGTAAATGTACAATTTAGCTATTAACTTACCCGAACATAACTTGTGCTGCTGCACCTAGTGTCAGTCCTCCGCTGATAATGTGTTTAGGATTCAAAACGGCAACCTGTTTAAGTTAAAGATAGTTAGTGTATTTATGTGTTATGTTATAGTTAAGTTTGGTGTGCCAGCAACAGTTACTGATCTAGTTTCGGTATCCATACCTGATACGACTGTAGAATTCAAAAGCTATACGCAAATTACTTTAACCTGACCATATTGTAACGTGTATTGTAAGACTAGCCAAGATTTTATCTAACTCAAAATCCAGATGTTTCCACAGGAAAAAATTGTACTGCCGGGCTTTGAAGATTTAACTCTCCAACGGAGTGTCATCTTTTCGCAGTGATTAGAAGTATAGAAAAAAAAATTAAATTGGAATACACTGGGCACAAAACACATAAGTATAGCTTGCTAACCATCTTTGTTGCCTCCTTCAGTATCATTTCTGTACTTCCGTTCTGGATCATCCTGAGGCAATTTAGGGACCAGTCCTTACTTATGAGCGAGATTGGGGCTGAAGTGAAATTGGCCAGATAACAAATACATTTGGCCAGTTTACATGCAGGTGGTTTATACTGCGAAAATCCTCAAAAACCGGGTTGAGTCAAAGATTTTTGAAAAGGAAAAACATAATTTCTCACCAGCCACAACCCCGGCCTTAAAAATGCCCGGTCTCGTAGGAGAGGTTTACCCTAATAACAAAAACTTAAAGGCTGTTGTAATGAACAGATGAGACTGCTTCCCACTCGAAGCTCAATAAAGCTCCATCCAGAGCAACACAACACCAAAAAAATAACGTCAGCACATCCATGAAAAAATTATCTACCCTTAGGTTCAATGGCCTCGACCAAATGAAGTAGAGAATGGAGGTACGTTTTGTGTCCAGAGATCGCAGGCGCTTGATACTACGCATGCCCAGTACAAGCAAACTAATGGGTGAAAACGATGTAAAAATGCCAGTCAGGTTGACGCGAATCACGGCCAAATAAAAACGGAAGGCTTTGAAAACGGCGCATGCATTTCCGCCAAAAACTTTGACGGCGAGAGACATTACACCATCATCTGCCAACAACCAATAATAAAACTGAGAGACACAGTCAACCATGCATTGATCACATGCACCAGCGAGCGGGAGACATTTGGTTTGACGACTGCCTCGTGTCAATGGATAAGCCCTTTAATTAGCCAATGAGAGCAGGTTAATGGTTCTTGTATCACAAAGCGTGATATCAACAGGTCGGACGTACGTTTGGAGAACGCAAGAGTAGAGAGGGAAACCATGGCGAGCACCAAAGCGCTTTTTGGCAGCCAGTGGAAAGTTCTCCCAACCTCCTCCAAGTTGACGTTCACTTTTTTCGATTTCGATGTTTTACATTTTTGAAACTAACTTTCTGTATTAGTATTAGAAACAGTTAGAACGTCACTTTTACTGGTTGGAACCTTGAAACTGAATAGAAAACAGAAAGTTGCTAGTTTATAGAACCATTAATCTCAAATTGGTTTATTTTCCAGTAAAACACTTGTGTTTTTGAGTATAAGCCAAAATTTTCTTAACTTAAATGATTTATCCGAAAATATACATACCCTCCCCAGAAAATAAGTCCATGGGCTACCTTTTTTGTGACCCGGACTACCAAGTGCTATATTGTACAGGATTTTAAACCTGATTCTCCAGCACGATTCAGGAATTTTACTGAATGGCAAGAATAAACTCTAACAATGTTAGAGAAAGTTTCTAACGTGTCTCAGTTTTATCATTAGTTTGTTTGGACAACTAAAGAACTGAGCCATAAATATATGACTAACAAGTTTAAAAAACATCGAGTACTACTTAATAGTCAAATGGTAAAGCTGTTTTTTAAACATAACTCTCTCTCCTTGCCTCTCCTTCCGCTCCAGAAAATAAGCCCACCCAAATAAAGACCTTTGAAGTTCAACTAAATCCTTGTATGCTGTATAAAAGCTACATGTTATCGCATAGCCATGATTAAGTTTAAGCTGATAAAGATGAACTAATACGATAGCACATACCATCGTTCCCGTTAATGGGCCAACGAATACGCCTACCAGCGGACAAACGCTGAATATGAAGCCGATAACTGTCTTGCTTAATCCCATTTCTACGCCCTGTGGACGGAAAACATAATAGTTGGATTAAAACAGTGTTTTCAGGTAATAAGTTGATTAGATTCTAAAAAAAACTAAAGTTTTAGGAAAAATCTCAAAACTTGATCCACAGGCCAGTGTTTTCAGTTCTATGTTGGCAACGCTAGTACATGCGCATTTAGGCTTCCAACTGACGCCTTTACTTTCTACGCTTGTTGAAGCGGGCTGAAGTCGATCAGCAGTCCATGTTAACAGTTTATACAACGTGTATACGATCTACTCTAGAATACGGCTGCCAAGTCTGAACCTTTAATGCTTCTCAGTGTCTGCTGGAAGAGGTCAAAAAGATATAGAAGAGGGCTCTGTACTGTATATCCCCTCCACAAATATTGTGTTCTAAAAGGTCCAAAGTTTTAAGGGATAAACCAATAAAAACTGCTGTTGATAATCTTTCAGGCACCTTGACGTTTCTCTAATGTCAGTAATTCTTTCGGCGGGTTTGTTATGAACTGTCTGCACTCTGTAGTGAACCTGAACTTTGAGCCGATAATTACTCAATCTTCACAGACTCTTCCCATCACTAAACGAAATGCAAATCAGCCGCCATTTTTGACTTTAACGTCGAGTTGGCGATTTAACCGACCTCGCAAGGTTGGTTAAATTTAACCAACGGTTAGAGGAAAACTAACCCATGGTTAGCGCTAACCGGCTTTCGAGCAACCGAAACTAACTCTCGGTTAAATTTTAACTACTGGTTAGGCGATTTAACCATCGGTTAAGAGTTAACCAGCCTTCGAGCAACCGGGGCCAGAAAGATAACTTCTTAACAGCGATATGGCACTGTCGTCCAAGCCATAGAATTTTAGATTTTCTAAGATGAGTTCGTGTGGAAGGCAGTCAAAGGCCTTGCTGAGATCGGTCACCACTCCTATTAGCTTGTGGGTGTGAAATTCCTCCTTCCAGTGTGCCGTCAATGTGAGGAGGACTGTCGGGCAATTGTGATGTTCACGATACGCAAACATGAAATCATGGAAAACTGCTGCAAAGTATTGTTTCGTTTGTGTGTGGATGATTCTCTCAAACACCTTTGCAAACACAGGCAGTACAGTGATATGCCTGAAGTTTGCTTTTTCCAAAACGCTGTCTTTCTTGTGGTGTGGTGTGGTGTGGTGTGGTGTAATTTATCCTTTTTTTTTCAAGTGCCCGAGATCTGTGATCTTGTAATCAGATTGCTGAGAGGTTTTGATGTTGTTTTGGATGACACTTTTAGAATCATGCCCCTGTGATTTATTAGGGTTTATGTTGTCAAGAACTGTCTTAACAGACAGGTTAACTTGGCACCTCTGGTGATGTTTATTTATGGCGTTGAAACACCAGTTGTAGTGATAGTGACAATGTGTAAGTCAGAGCAATTGGAACAGGCGGGATGAGCAAGGCTAAATTAAACAACTATCGGATCAGCAGCTTCTTATGTAATTCCAGATGTAATTTTCACGGTATTCAATCATACAAGCTTATTTCACTGTTTCATTGCCGTGACAAGTTGTTAAGCTTTTTACGCCAGATAAGTAGCGTCTTCTAATCAAATTCCAATCAGATTTGCTGAGAAATTCTACTAAAATAGTTATAAATTAACGTAAGTAAACGGTTTCTACCCCTATTTTTCACGAACTACACTTAGATTAGAGGATGTAATCTCATACACCACTGCTTTTCCGGTTTATTTCTTGTAACTATTAGAATTTATTAAGTTACTAATCATAGAAGTGTAAACTAGAATACTTATCTAGTCACCAATATATAAAAAAAATTATTATCGATTATCAAGTTTTGGCTGGCATGGTTTCCAAGGGTTCACTATATCAAAACTGGGAACACATAAAACTCAACCAAGGAGCAGGAGCAGATGCATTCAATCGCACGGACCATTTCTTGATTATTGTTTAGCTACATGCTAAATGCGTCGAACACAAAAGACACAACTTCTTCATCACTAACGATAGTATATTAGCTGCATTTTTCAATAAACTAGCTCCTGTTCGCAAAACCATTATTTTCTTTGTGTTTTATTGACCGAACGTGTTTCCACTTATGGTCAACTGCCACTTATAACTACCGTCAGTTTGTAGTGGAAAAGTCAATCCTCGAACGTCCAAAGGTGGGGTCGAATGGACCCCGCCCCCTAAGACTTTTCAAACCTAAAATCTGTAGCTTTTAAGCAATCAAAATGTAACTTGCAGTACCTGTAGTTTAATTATGAAAATATCTTTTGACGTTAATTAGATAACGTCATTACATATAATTTATGCAAATGTAATTAAACATCGCGTAGAATACGTGGACATTTAGGCGTATTAGCATACTTTTGAATACATTTGAATGCATAAGTGCCGTCTTTTAATTAGGGCGGGCGATTCAAAATAGAGAGAAACATGGCGAAATGGCCCAAATCACTGATGCTCTGACCTCGCTGAGCTTCATGTTTTGCAAGATATCGAATTTGTACGGGAC
>JAOBYF010218211.1:0-10206 GCA_025403605.1 Parazoanthus darwini | reverse complement strand
TGCTTCACTTTTTATATATTATATTATATTATATTATATTATATTATATTAGATTAGATTAGATTAGATTAGATTAGATTATGTTATATTATATTATATTATATTATATTATTAATATTACATTATTAATATTATATTACTCAGTTTTCACTGGACAAGTACATGTACATAACATAATGAAACAAAAAGACGATGGAATGCAAGAACAGTCAAATTTGGGTGAGTTATTTATTAATAAATCGTAGTTCTCTTAGTGGACTGCATTTAATTAATATAAATAGTCTGTTTTATAACCATTCCTTTATGGGAGAGTGGCCCCACCTTTTCCCTCCCAAAGATTTCAAAATTGTAAGAACCAACACACTTCTCGAAAAGAGTAGAGCAATCTGGGTGAATTTAGTGAGGGCTGCTGATGATGTCATATAAGATCTTAAGTGTGTTTATTGCCCTTCAATAAATAAACATATCTTTACTTTTCTTTACTTATGAGTGTTTTTGTGCTTAGTAGCTCGAAAGAGCCCCAGGTGCACTGCTATTGTGCAGGCACTTGGGTGCGTGTGTGCATGCATGGGTGGTGATTTTGAGTTCGAGATCAACTCGGCATTAATCGATATACTAACAACTTACCGAGGACCAGCCGACTGTGATCTTTGCATTGTCAAAATAGGTCCTGATATCATTTGTCGTGATCAACAGCATTGTCAAGAAATCCGTATTTATGCTAGAGAAAATTATATCATCAAGGCGTGTGGGATAATATCTCACAAAATCATGCCAACTTATTCAAGAGTCTGTATTTATGCTCGAGAAAATCATATCATCGAGGCGTGTGGGATAATATCTCATAAAATCATGCCATAGTCAAGAGTCTGTGTTTATGCTAGAGAAAATATTATCAAGATGTGTGGGATAATATCTTGCATGTATCCATCCACAATTCCACTAGGCACATGCAATCATAGACTGCCCTTTTTTATTGTTTGTACATGTGAGCAAAAGTTCAAAAAATATGGTTAAATATAAATTATGGCTACCAGTTCGTTTTCAATCTGTTCAGCTGATGCAAGTGTTGCCCCGCCAACATACCAACAGTCCCAATATGTTGAGTCAGTGCAACAGCCAGGTTACCAAGGCCCGTCTGGTTACCAAGGCTATCAGTCAAATCCAGGGTTTAATGCAAGGGCAGCAACACAACAGCCAGGTTATGAAACTGTACCACACACAGTTGTCACAATGGTAGTCACGTCGGTACTTTACCTATATATGTAGATAAAGAACTTCTACACCATACGTGTACTTCTTACTGCTGAGTGTTTTCTTTCAGATGGCAACTTGGAGACACTGTGAAGGGTCATGAAGAGCCTAGACTTCCCCTACCCCTTCCCTCCACTACACATTTTTTTTTATAAGGTGCATGTGACAGTGAACCAGAGCAACTGATGTTGCCAGTGAATTCGAGACTCCCTGAAGTAACAATTTTAATTTTATTGGTAGTTATTTTTAAGAACCTGATTAAATGACTGTTTTGCATAGAGTATGTAGGGTTGGGCAAAAAGTTTAATGTAATGGCCGGGCCAGGTATGAAAACTTAAGTTCATGGGTTAAAAGTATTAAGTAAGTTTTCCATTGCAGTTATTACTACCATTTAAAAGTAGCTGACAGAATGTAGACATTATATATTAGCAATATCTCATAATTTATTATTTAAGATTTGACTGGGGTCTCATTCTGTAAGTGTATGATTGGGTGCTATGAGAAATGAAGAACTCAACAAACAGTTGTCCTTCCCCATACCCCCTGTAAATATAATGAACGCTTGGGATGGGAACCTTAGACAGGCCCAATTAGGCAGGGGGGTGTGCAGGATGCATATGCACCCCCCCCCCCACAGACCCAAAAAGGTCCGCATTTGGATATTTAGTAAGACCATGAAGAAACCTGAATAGGTTTATCATAGCAATTATTGGTACAGACTGCCGTAAATCGAAAAGAGTAAAAAAAAATGGCATAATAAGTATGTTTGTCCCATAAATTTGGCTGTTAAGAGTCCAAGTTTACGAAAATTGCACCCTCCCAAAAAAAATCCTGGCTACGGGCCTGTTAGATCCATTTCTAGACTGGATGCATGTTGAATTTACAGTTAAACTCTAAACAGCTTTTATTTCATGATGCTCAGCTGGGGACCCAGTGCTCTGTCTTGCAGACTAATGTCTGAATCACCCTTATTCTTCCATATGAACTTTACTTGTTAGGACCCAAAATGTGGGTGCCACGTGAGCAGAACCAACCAGGGTCTTTCTGTCAGGAGAGAGAAGAGCTGGGAACGAGGTTGGGTTACACTGCCATTAATAATGTTCTCACTGCATTGCAGCTTGCTAGCTGGCATTTACAGGCACATTAGTGTCAAATGTCACACCATCAGTGTTGCCACATTTGTTGCTGCCAACATGGTTAATGTTATGTTGGTGTGCACTGAGTGTTCATGTAGTCACGGTGCTAGCATCCCTCAACATCCCCACAATATAATTCCTATCACTCAAATATCAGATTTTCCCCAGGGGGGAGGGGTTATCTGGTGTGAGAGGGGAGCCGTTTAGAAAGTTTCATCAAAACATGTTACAGCTCCCGGTCAAAACCTACCTATGTTTAGGCACTTATTCTCGGGCTTAGGTGTTTGATCGAACCATGTGAGCCGACTATAGGACTGCAGTATACACGCAGGCTACAGTTGGACGAAATTATTTTTTTTAGGAATTAACCGCTAATATTGAACTGGCGTTCTTTTCCTCGTATGATTCAGTGAGTGTTGATAAAGGATCGTGGCCCGCACCTCCTTCAGTAGACGGCATCGGCTCATATTCTGATCTTTTCCGGACACAGAAAATCGGGATAACAAGAAACACTGAAAACAACGAGATTCCCGCAGTCATCAAGAAACAGAACCCAGGAAAATGGAGCGATGTTCGTGATATGGGATAAATGATGTTGTATATCGATGGTACGACTAGTTTTGACGAGACTTCTGTTATGGCGATGACCGTAAACACAGTTCCTTGCTTGGTAGAAGGGACCAGTTTGGACATCACCGTCCTAAGGCAGGGGTTAACAAGCCCGCCAAAGAACAAAGGAGCAGCCGACCAGAACATCACCGCGGTTGTTGTGGCGAAAGCTTTGACCACGTTGTACGCAGCAGTCCCGATCATCCCAACCATGGCTAGTGAAGTGTCCGAAACACGGTTACTTGCAACCTTTAAAATGATAATTGTTCCAAAAGCTGCAACGGCTGTCATTAAGGTGTAGTAGTATCCGATAGTTTTGCTATTCCAACACAGGGGAGAGGCTTTGGTGTACAGGACTGTGAGATCGTTGAACAGCGAGAAGCAAACAAAGAAAAAGGCGAGCAAAGCCAAGCCAAGCAGTTTGTACTCTTTGAAAAGCAACAGGACGTTCTTCAAATTGTCGCACGTGATTGGTTTGGATCTCTTTATTTCCACGATTGCTTCTTGCTTTGAGGGGGGCAAGATGAGCACAGCATACAAAAGATTGACTCCCATCAAGCCGAGTGCACCCCAGAATGGTTGAGCATATCCTAGGATGAAGGGCAGAAAAACTGATTACATTCAACCATAGTTAATAGAGCGAAATGGTTATGAAACTCGGCAAGTTTCTTTGTTACAGTTTCTTGTTCTCTCTATCTCTTTTGTTCGTTGGCCTTGACGGTGCATAAAACACAGAAGGTAGAAATGCATATGAGCAAATATTCAGTAAGAATATTTGTGCTCACACATTGAACAAAGAATGTGCACTGTCACGGTTCGTTCAACCTAAGACAAAGCAGCTTTGTACACTCCTCAGTTTGAAGTTTGTCGAGCTTCACAACCAGTTAGTTCTATCAACTATGGTTTTGCAGAGACAAAATTTGTAATTAAACCTATTTTTTTATTCAAAGACACTAAAAACAAATAACTACCGATCGCATTTTCCATCGTCTATATAGGTCCATCCAGCTCATTCATCAGTGACTACTGATTTTTCCTGTCATGGTTAGGAAGAAAACCCACTTCCACACCATCATCATTTTGAGTAATTATTTTATAGCAAAACTCTATATATACGTTTTGACACACAAGCAGACGAACATATATATGTATGTTGCGTTGGCGAGTAAGCTAATAAAAGGTTTGTATGGTTTGTTTTTATCATACGGTTGGGTGAAAAGCTGTTTATATCCTTGCCGGGGAACCTCCCCTGTTGCGAAGAAAACAATTCTCAGCTAGAAAAATGAAGCTGTTTTAGCTAAGCATGACGTAAATACTGACATAATTTGAAATAGCTTGTGTTGATTTCATACTCACTGCAATCTCCAGTCTTTATTGGTAGTTTCAAATTAAGTATCTGTAGCTTTGCCGGAAACACCTTCTTAAAACCAACTTTACCTCCAGCTATCAGGCTAATCTGAAACCCAACACAAACATTATATAATTGAGGATAACTAATAAGTTAAGAAAACCGGCGAACTAACAAACAGAAACTGAAAACAGAAATTGGAAAGAATTCAGCGAAGGGGCACCAAGTTTTTTCCACCTGGAGTACGGTCTGGTCCGACCTTGCACAAATAGAAGCATCCAGAATTTGGAGAGAATTCGGCGAAGGGCCATCAAGTTTATTCTGAAAACTAGCGCTGTTTATGATAATTGAAAAATTAAACTAAACTTGTTATCCTTAAAGGACAAACACTTTCTGTTCGATGTACTGCCTTTTTATAAAGTTCGCATTTGTTGTATATTAATATAGATTTCTCTCTGTTTATTCAATTTTTTCACATTCCGAAAGGTACTCCCTGAGGAGAAGGGATGAACTGACATTTAGGAAAAACATTGCTAAAACTGACACTTTTAAATCTAGTTACTTTAATAGGATTGTTGATGTCTGGAATACGTTACCACTGTCAATTCGTCGTACTTGAAGTATTCGTAGTAGTTTCAAGAAAACAGAGATAATGAGTAACTAATTTCTTGCTCACTTTTTATCTTTTTATTCTTTCACTTTGAGTAATGTCAGAATATATGTCACTGCCACTATCACTTTCGCTGTTACTATCACTCTCGTTGTCACTGTCATTGACTATTACTGTCACTATCGCTTTTACTATTGCTTTCGCTGCCACCGTAATCGCCACTGTCACTGTCACTGTCACTGTCACTGTCACTGTTACTATCGTTATCACTCTCACTGTAACTGTCATTGTCTTTGCAGGCTTAACTGTCACTGCAACCTTTACTGCCACTTCTGCCTAATCCTCACTGATAGACACACTCACGGGTAATGTCAAAGGTTTGTCACTATCACTAACATTATCACTGTCACTATCATTGTCACTGACATTGTCACTGCAACCTTGACTGCCACTTTAACTGCCACTGGCACCGCAACCCTTCGTGCCACGCCTGCCTAACCCTTATAGTTACAGTCACGGATAATTTCAAAAGTTTTTTCACTGTCACGGTCGCTTATCATTGTTGCTATCATTGTCTTTGTCGCTGTCACAGTCACTGCCAAGGTGACTGTGATTGTAACCTTAGCTGTTACGGATACCGTTAGTGTCATTGTCACTGTTACTGTTACCTGAACTGTCACTTCACTGCCACTGTCACTGTAACTTTAACTGTCAGAGAGTGCCCTTTTTTGACCCAGTGGACAAACGGCTTTAGAGTGCCTTTATGATATAAATCGGACACAAAAACGCCACCTGGTGCTGTGATAAACGGGTAATTTTTTTTTATCATGAAAGTATTGTTCCGAATTATTTGCCTACTTGGTTTGTTGTCGTCACTGCATTGTTCCTGATATTCTTTTCAAGGTTGAAGCATATGGTAGCAATAAGGGGGAAGCGGTTCTTTTGAAACTAAGTGGTAGTAATAGCAATGCCACAACAGTCCTTTCCAAATGAAGATAGTGATTTTCCAAACAGAATTTTCTGTGCTGAAATACCTTCTGCATTGCTTGATTTTCGATCGAATATCGGGATTTTGAGCTCCCCCCTTTTTATACAGATAATTTACAACTTTGCCATCAAAAAAAAGAGAAAAAAAATAGATAGACTTTTAGATTGATGCGAAACTAAATTAAGTTGACAAAAAGTCGTTGCAACTGATATGCGTCCGACAATTGCCAAACCACACATTTTCGAAATGTCCATGCAGTACTGATTTCAAAGCACCTACTACTTTTGAAAGCAGGTTTCATCGTAAGTGACAACTTACCTGCAGCACAAGATTTCCCTTCTTTGGGACAATCGTAGCTTTCAGGAAGACACCGGCTTTTACAACTCCGAAGCTATAACCAAATTGTGGTATAGGAAACATGGTGTTTGAGGACAAGGTTTTCTTCAAGTCGAGGCGAAGTCTCGGTATCTGGATTCGTGCAGCTAAAGAGACGGGGTTGTCACATTTGTTGATTCCAAACGTTAACGTGATGCTTTGCTTGAGAAAATTCACTTTGCAGGTTAACGTTAGACAGTCTTTGGAAATCGAACATATTTTTGGCAAAGGTAGAGACTGACAGCCAAACCTTTTTAGAGGTTTTCCCATTTTGGCTTTATCAGTATAAGACTTAGTTTCATTGCTCATCTCCATCTTCTCTGTAATGGAACAAAAAAGTTTTGTTTACAATTAATTTTGCTCACTACTATTATTGTTTAGTCTTTGGTCTCAATTTCATAAAACTCTTTGCAACCTGAAAGTTATCATTTAAGAATGAGTGCCAATACCAAAAGTAATTTTTTCTCATCAGCTTATAAAAGTACTGTGATACGATAGTTTCTTCTCGCGAACCTGCATATTGTATAAGTTTCCGCTGAATAGTTGTTTATTACACAAAATGTTTGAAAAATTTTCGAAAATGTTCTGAATTAAATTTTCGAAAAATTTGGAACCTGTAGAATTCGTCAAAAAGGTGTTAAGAGCGTTTTTGACTATTTCCTAAATCTTTGGTACACAATCAGAAGTATTTGGAAATCATTTGGAGTGGTTGTATGGTTCACAAGATGTCAGTTAACTGGGTCTCAAAGAGTAAAACAACACAGAATACAACGCAACGCAACGCAACACAACACAACACAACGCAACGCAACGCAACGCAACGCAACGCAACGCAACGCAACGCAACGCAACGCAACGCAACGCAACACAACACAACATGATTGTAACAACAACAAACAACTCCAGAAATACATTTCTAACCCACATAACGCCAATGGTAGTCCTGGGATAATAACTTTTTAATGTTTAGACAGCTTCATCCGGAAACTAGTTACGTTCCAGGTTCTTCAAGCCAACGTATTAGTTCCTGCCCTTGATGAAAAAATTCTCTTGACCAAATCATCTCGCCCCCAACTCATGCAAGCAGCAAAAAAAGATAATAATAATAATAATAATAATAATAATAATAATAATAATAATAATAATAAAAATAAATTAACAACGATAATTGGGTAATAAAAACTAGCTGTTTTTGAACGACTTTGACTTTGAGCGCATAAAACGTTCTCCCTGCTCTTATAATTTTACACATGCAAGTGCACCCAACCCCTTCCCCCCTCACCAAAACAACTACGCACAAACACGCAGCAACACATACAATCACATCCACGCTTTTTAAGGTTTATTCTTATGTTAAACACTTTCAGTATCAATGATTGCAACAGCAAAAATCCATAAAAACGAGAATAAATATTTAATATACTTTATACATATCAACTTCTTCACAACACACAAGACGGCTGCTTATAAACATCCCTTTACCTTCATCATCAGGTGCTGAGTTTAAAAACATTACAGATTCAATATTTTGTGATCTGCTCATTTCAGATTCCATGAATTCAGAATGAACACCATTCGAGTTGTCATTTTCAAGGGTTGTCTCTTCAGTCCAATCATTTGACCAGTCAGCTGTGTTGTTGCCAGTTTGTAATTCATCATAACCCTCTGAACTGAAATCACCTGGGCTTTCATTTATGTCGTAATTGTCCATGCCGACGAATTCATTACCACCGTACAAGCTGTAGTTTGCAAGGTTTATGTCTGTGGCTTCTCCACTACTGCAATCTCTTTGAAATTCACCTTCATCATACTCGTAGTCCTCTGAACTGCAATCGGCCGGAGTTTCGTTCACGTCGTAATTGTCCATATCGCCAATTTCATTGACACCAATTCCGTCGTTTGAAGCAGCTCCATTCACATTAGAATGTTCGAATTGGAATACAGCAGCACTTTCATCTGCAACGTTAACGGAAGGAAGACTTTTAAGCCTTAATCGCGATTCAACTTTGTTTAAGTTAAATCCTAAAACAATAAAAAGGTGAAGAAGGAACGGAATCCATGATTCCAACCACATTATGGGTTAGCTTTTAGAACACATCACTGATCAAATGCCGCACTTAATTAGTTTTCTGCGGTTCCAAAAAATTGTGCTACTAACAAATTGTCATAGCGTCGGAAAAGTTGTAATAATAAATAATAAACTGGTTTGTTATGTGATCAATATTAAGAACCTGTCTATTTCAGAGAAGTTTATGATATCAGGGTATTTTATTTCAAATGTTTAAGCTTAAGGCTACATCGATATTGAATAAACACCCAAGTAGCGTATGGCATATAGTTACCGATATATGTCGTTCTTCTTTCCTTTCATTATGTTTCAATACAACCAAATACACACTTATTGGGCCAATATTTTAGTGTGTGCCACATTTGGCGAAAATGAAGAGAACGTTTTCAAACAAAGAGTTTTAGATACAAGCAAAATCAATTTGTTCCCGAGGAACTAGTTTATCGGAGACGAGTGACCTATTTCACGCCTTGACCATACAACCATAACACAAACACCTGTACTCGCAATTCTGTGTATTGTCACAAACGTAAGGCACCTGTCCAGCAGTAAAGCTTCTTTGGGTCAACCCGTCAAACTGAATGAACAACAAGAAGAACATTAACAACAATTGCTTTTCATATGTAAATAGAAAAAAAGCAAAGAATAAGAACAGGCACGGATATTATAGCACAGGCAGCCCAAGCTTTGGTACCAGATATATTCTTCGAAATGATAAGACTTTGTATTGGGATTTAATGGAGAGTCGAAATTATAAGACTTTTGTATGGGAATTTAGCCGAATTTCAAAAATCGAGTATATTGCAAATTACGGGGAACACTTCTTCAGGAAAATAACGTCAAACGGCCTCAGATCGCGCTCAAAATGCTGACAACACACAAATACAATGGGAACTCAAGGTAGGTCTTATAATTTCGAAGAATATATCTGGTACCAAAGCTTGGGCTGCCTGTAGACATCATGTATTGTTGGTCAGAACTTGTGAAAATGCAGAACCGTAGTCGTACTAATTATCGATTTGCCATCCAGTTCCTGCGGACCTTTTTGAAAAATGTTTCGTAAAGTAAATTCGCTTACACTATGACTGGAATGAGCTGTTTTAAATTATCCATCGCATTTACCATACTGACTATAATAGTTGATTTATACCATAAAAGCCATGTCTCCGCATGTTTGATCTGTGCGACTAACTTCAAGATGTCAATACTTGGCCCTGGGGGAGGGGGAAGGGTTTTGGTACTCCTATCGTGTCACTCAGCCCATCGGAGGTGAATTTGATTTAACTTGATACTCTGTCCTGCAAGCTAGCCCAAGAGTTCCGGACCGGTACCAGACTCTAAGTAGAACACCACCTTCTTCAGAGGAAAGGCTAAAATACAAACCCCTGAGCATTGACACATACCTTTAAAGTCATTACATAGGAGTACCAAGGGTTTATACGGTCCCTGAACAGTGTTACATACCTCTACAGTCGTTATAAAACAGTACCAAGGGTATGTACGGTCCCAGAACAGTGTCACAGACCTCTGCAGTCATTATATAGGAGTACCAAGGGTTCGTACGGTCCCTGAACAGTGTCACATTCCTCTGCAGTCGTTATATAAGAGTACCAAGGGTTTGTACGGTCCCTGAACAATGTCGCATACCTCTACAGTCGTTATATAGGAGTACCAAGGGTTCGTACGGTCCCTGAATAGTGTCACATACCTCTACAGTCGTTATATAAAAGTACCAAGGGTTTGTACGGTCCCTGAACAGTGTCACATACCTCTACAGTAATTATATAGGAGTACCAAGGGTATGTACGGTCCCAGAAC
>JAOBYF010218100.1:0-10207 GCA_025403605.1 Parazoanthus darwini | reverse complement strand
ACTACTACTACTACTACTACTACTACTACTACTACTACTACTACTACTACTACTACTACTACTACTACTACTACTAAATGTCGAACCTCTCACTAATTCGAACTCAGTTCGTTTCCTTCAAGAGTCATCTAAATAGCGAAAAAAAAACGGCAAAAATACTGGACGTGGTAGTTTGTAAAAGAAACCAAAAAAGCAATAATATTGAGATGCACGGTCTTGCCGATGCGGAAGTGTGCCAGTAGACAAAAACTCTCTCCGTTCGACAGTTTTCTTTCTTGTTTTCAAACCGTAGCGTTGAAGCTGAACTATAAAAAGAACTATCTCTATAAACAAACAATTGAACTTTCTGTTTGCAGTCGAAAATGTTTACTTGTTTCAGCATCCGAAACAGCCGTGAAGTGAGATGAATGCCCGGAAGTAATTAGCAAAGGATGTGCCGAGTTTCAGCAACCAAAAGTGAAATTTGTTAGTGTGGTATAAGTAAGAGCGACTAAGGCTAGTTTATTATATAACTATAGCTTAATATTGTGTTTTATTTCCTAACAGGCCTTTGTCAGAACCAATTTCACTAAGAATGACACTTACTTGAGTTCTAGGAAAACGAGTCCTAGAAGTTACTCTTGTTGGAAACAACAAAATCTATTTAAAATGTCACAAGATCGACTGGTGCCATCGAACAACACTACTGCAGAGGCCGGCTATGACCGTCTCTTTGACTACTTGCTTTTCACATTTATTGTGTGCAGTGTGGCATCTCTGGCTGGAAACACCCTTGTGGTTATAACCATCTATCGAAACAAACAACTAAGGAACACTACAAACTATTTCATAACCAATATGGCTGTATCAGACGTATTTATGCCGGCCACACAACTATTGCGAGTCACATTGTTTGTTCGAAAAGATGCCGGCGACTTGTCAAGTTTCCTTGGTGTGGGATTATGCAAGTTTATTTATTTTTTTAGCTACGTTTCTGCCGGAGTCTCTATATTGAGCTTTGCTGTTATAACAGTCCATAGATTCCACGCAGTAGTCTACCCAATGAACAAGATACTGAACACAACAAGGACATGTGCTTTTGTCTTAGCCTGTACTTGGCTCGTGCCCGCAATTATGTTCTGTCCACGAATACATTTTGTGACTTTTATTGCTAAATCTAACATTTGTAGAAACACAATGCCACAAGGAGATCGCACGATATATAATATTTTTATCTTTATTGTGTTTACCGCATTGCCTTTGGTTTTCATGTTGGTTTTATATCCAATTATCATAATCAAACTCAGACAAAAGAAGATTCTACGTAGATCAATGTCGTCGACGCATCTGGTGGTATTACACAAAAGGAACATCCGTTTGACCAAAATGTTCATAACGCTAATTATCCTGTATTTCCTGACTTGGTGCACTTACAAAGTTGCAGGGACTGTTGCTGTGTACGCTAAAACTAGAGACAAGGTCACTATGAGGAAACTAAGATATGTTGTCTCGCCTCTTCCCTCTATATTTCATGCCGTCAATCCCATAGTATATTTCCTATTTTGCCCTTCTTTTCGCAAAGAACTAAGACAATTAGTATCCTGTTCTTGTTGTTAATTCAACAGGAGTTGAGATAACACTAACACAGGAATTAAAGTAAAAGAAAAAAACTTGGGTGAAAATTACATCAGAACTTTTTGGTCGAAAATACTTATACGCGCAGTACATGAGCTGATTTTCATGTGTTTATTTTGATTGCACTCTTTTTTTCATAAGAACCTATAATTTTTGGCCGAGGCTGAATGTTCTTAAATATTTCGGAGATTCAGCCTCAAATGTTCTTAAAATGTCCTCACATACATCAGTTAGAACACGTGGTGTGGTGTAAACTTCCATTAGCAGAAACTAGTAGGAAGCGGGAACTACTGTAGTACGTGTATCAAATACTTGGCTCCATCAGACTGACACTGTTTATCTGAAGATGTATTTCTCTGCAGAGTTTTCCATTTGTTATACAACGTAATTGCAATCAATTTTACATGCAAAGAGCATTAGCTGTACCACATACATTTAGCTAGTTGGTTTGCAGTGAAGAAACAAAATAACAGTGAAGAAACCAAATATTTCCATGAATTTGTACTTATGCCAAAAAAGGTTCTTCTCTTAGCTTCAGGTATGTTCTTAGGCATAATCATTAATTTTGGGCAAACCTCAGCCTCATGTTCTTATAAAAGAAAGTTATTTAAAAAAAAGAGTGTGTGAAATATAAACGGAGTGTCTGTCCACTGATAATAACAAGTGTCATTTAAATTAAAAAAGGCATAAACCATTTACTTGCCTGCTTCTACTAGATCAAGAATGTGGTGTAAGCTTTGTTGTTACGGCAAGTTGTACAATACACCCTACGTTTTCCAGACACTTGGCAAACTGAAATGTAGAACTTTTTCTTATATTGTTGTCGATAATTTCTTAAAAAATTTTCTTGATTCGATTGTTCCCTTTAGTGTTTACCATGATTCAAGTCATTACCTTTCACGGCTATGCTTATATTCGGTAATTTCAATGTTTTTTTTGTTACTCGGCTTAGATCGGTGTTAATTATTCTTAATAACATTTACCTTATTTTCATAGTACAATTTGTTAGTTATGTAACACAAAAATGATGGTAATAAAACACATGTATAAACTGCTCCCCAAGTGGTTTTTCTCTAACGTTGAAAATGTATAATTTTGGCGGATGACAATAAATGCATTGCGGATCTTTTCTGTACGAGAGTCTTTAGGTGTCGTGGTTTTATTGACTGGTTTTTTTATCATTTCTTGGCGTCTCCTTAACATTTCCATCGGCGATAAAACATGACACACCAAAAGAAACTGCTTAAGATATACCATAATTAACTGATACGCCATAGTGAAATTATAACTGCATAATAACGCAGATTATCGTACAGTTCGTATTCTTCCAAAATACAAAAGATCACTCTTAATATTAACGCATTTACAATGAATGGGGTTGAATGGGGTGGTTGGAGAGAGGTTCTTGACCGCAAAACTAGCAGTGGATTCGAACAGGATAGAGTTAAAAGTTTTCAAACCAAAACTGATATCAGTAAATAATATAAGAAAAGCATTAATGACCTGGTGCAACATTGTATGTCGTGAAATCTTTACAGTTATTTCTTGTGTGTTCTTAAATTGACTGCTTGAGCAGGTGTTAACATGTTTTATGAACAAAAGCTTCGAAAATTAACTCAAGTTATCTTTATAAAACATTGCTTCAATACCGGAAAAAATAAGATTTTGTTTGTAGAAATATAAGGAAATTATAACCGTGTGCATGACTCCAGTACTGTTTTGTTAGCTGTGGAAAGCAGGAGATATTTTTAGACAACTTAAACATGTTTTGCCACCTATAATGCTGCTGTCACACTGGGACTTGAACCGCAACAGAAATGTGTTTGCTATCGGCCTAGTTAAAAAGTCCCGAAAAATTGCCTAAAATATTTCTGAAATTTTTGCTAAAAGTTGGTCAAATCTCTATTTTCTCCCCAAAAATCTGGTAATTTTATATAAAAATCTCTAAATATTTCATGAAATAACTTGCATTTCGCCGCAGCGAAAAGCAACATCGTTGCCAATTCATGTCCTCTCTTGTTAAAACGCTTTTAACTTCAATCGTCATTCGATTCATCCGAAGGTCAAAGACAAATGTTCAGATAACGGTCCCTCTACCGTCTTTATCTTTTAATATCTAAACAAGCAAGTGTTAAAAGTTAAACTTCATATTTTTTCTCTCAAGAACAGGAGCATTGCTCTGCTCTCTGTAACAGTTTATTAAACCGTAACTAGCAGTCTCGATCATTTCATCGAAAGTATCGTTCTGATGGTCAACCAACATAGAGAATTGTGGGAGTTGTTACTCATGGCCAAACCGCTAGCGCTAATCTGATGATATACCGACAGGCGGCAGAACCGACAGAACGCGGAAATTGACGGTTTTCTGAACTAGTAAGAGTCAGGATTATTGAAATACGTTATTATGTATTTCATATCAAAATGGTTAAAAGTAATGATCTTTCTCCATGGACCTAGTTGTTTGCATATTAGTTTAAAATTTGAAAAAAAAATGGCAAATCTCTACGGTTTTGTAATTACGCCCAGCTTGCGATTTTTTCGTTTGTATAGCACTTCACAAGTGTCGATAATGGATTGCCATGTAAACTTTGAAACGTTAAAGCCTTGCGACTAGATGGAACAAACTCACATTAGCATTCTTTGTCTTTTACGTTGTTATGGAACCCTAGAAACACTGAACCAAAAAAAAGTTACACAATCATCCGAAAGGGGAGGTATTCAGGGGGAAACAACCCCTCTTTCTTTAATCTCGTCACAACTCATCCGAATGACGCGATAGTTGTTACATACGATAAGCTTCGTTTGTACTTCCAATTAAGGGTGATTAATTGTCCAATCAGTTTCCATTTACAACCTTGATAAGCGAAAATAAAAATTAGGCAGCCATCTTGGATTTTCAAGTTTTTCAGGTTTAAGTCAAGATTGAGTTATAATATTGAAAAGGATGAGTAAACAACCTTTAGCGATTGAAAACTACAAAATAGGTAGAATCCATCGTAAAACTGTCAGTATATCGTAATATTGAATTAATTAATTCTTTCAACAGATTGAGGTCCTAAATTAATTTTGGTTAATAAGTAAGGTTTTATTAAAAAAAGACAAAGACCAATAAATGTGTCTTTCAACTACATCTGCAAGGGTTGATTTGGGAAAACTTACGTTGGGTTTGATCACAGTAGAGAAACAACGAAATAATGAAACTTTGCAAATTTTTGTTGCCTTGTCGAGAAACTTTTGCATCATTCTGCTTTCAGAATATGATCTACTCAGATTACGTCTTAAACCAAGATCTAGCTAGACAAGATTAGTTTCCTTAAAAAAAACCTTTTTATGTTGTCCACAATGACATGTTTACATCAGCTACAAAATACATCTACAAAGCAGCCATTGAAAAACAATAATTAAAACTGTTATCACGAGAGTTTCAAACAAGTAAAAAATGCCTCGTTAATATTAAAACAATCGTTTTTGCGGAAATTAAATTTAAGCTAAACGATTTGATTGGATGGCAGCATCTCTCAAGTAGTGACGGTAAGTCGCATGCCTGGTCGTTTTGACAGAATAAACTTTGTTGATTAAAACGTTCTTCTGAACACTAGAAAGAGTGTGTTAGATGGAAAATGTTCTTTACCATTTGATTCGTCTTTATGTGTAAGGAGCTGGATGATAGATCTATACAAGCCATGGTAGGATATTGTGTTCATTATTCTTCTCAGTTTTGATTTATGCTCAACAATGTCAGCGCTTTTTAAATTTTATCAATAACTATTAAAATAGTGATTTGCCAAACAAACCTGTGGTATTAGGCTTTCTACACTCGCCTAATCGTAAAAACTACATCATTTTCAGCTGTATCAGCAATATATCACACACAAAAAGCTGACATTGAAAAAAGTTTAACTAACCACACTAGTTTCACAGTAATAAAAGTTACTTAAATTGACAAGACGGTAGATATACGCTATAATACTGTCTTTCCGGTCAAAAATGTACAGTTTTTCAATCGTCCTTTTTGTTTAATATTCAAAGGAACCAATTCGAGTCCTCTTGGTTTTGCTACTTTCTGCTACTACGATCGCTTTCGCGCAGAAATCGATGACGGCTACAGCTGGTACCTATATGCACGTTACGGTAGCCGCTAAGTTGGTAGGCTGCTCTGTGTACAAGGTTAGCAAAGAAGATAACGATCTTGGCTGTGCGCGTTCTTGCGGATCAGAGGGTACTTGTGTAAGAGCTCACTTCCACATCATATCTAGGACTTGCAAGTTGACTGAAGACGACTTATCAAACCATTGCAAAAAACATCATTCACCGGAATATATTTTGATTGAAAGGGTAAGACCTACTCAATAATTATGCAATCATTATAAATATCAGTGATCAAAGGATCTCTAAACAATTGAATCTAAGTTTGGTTTATTTGCTCAGTTTTAAGATGTGTTTTCCGTTATTACGTTTTTTATGTATGTATGTACATTAAATATAAAATATCCATGTTATTCGTTGTTGGAAATTCAGGTTAAATAAAATTTATAAAATTTCAAAGTTATGTTTTAATATTTGACGTTTTTAAAATATAAATTTTATGTTTTGTTAAACTACGATCGATGTTTAGATTTTCCTACTATTTTTTCTTGATCATGTCCGGAAGCGAGATAAAAACGTCATGTGTGACTTTTGAAAACAAAGCAGATGATCAATCTTTCAGACGTTGGTTGTTATATCTAATCTGCTCATTTTAACTTAAAATTGCAGCTTGCAACCTATGATCAATTGACAGCAGGTGAGGTTTTTCAATATTGCCGTTCGTTCCTCTTTCCGATAGTTTCAAATGACAAAGATGTACATGTAAATAATGGTATCTTGCCTTACTAAAATGATTGTGGTGTAGAAATGATAGATAATTTCAAAGCTATTAATGGAAAAAAATGATAATGTAGAAATAGAAAACGAGCACGCGCGCGCGTGCTATGTTCAGTTATATCATCACGCATGAGTTTTTAAGTTCACGAAAGGGGTGTCTAGGAACACGAGCCGTAGGCCAACTTAATAATTCACAAGTGCTTAATATATAACTGAACATAGCACGCTGGAGAGTTTTTTATTTCTCTTGTAAAAAAAGCCAAATAAACAAATGCGCGGAAAAGCAAGCAAACGTTCTTACATGTAGTCATGTACTTATCAAAACCACAGGTAGCAACAATTTCAATGAAATCGTTTTGATTAAGTTTTCAATTAAAGTTTAGTTCAAAACTGTTTTAGATCGGAAACTATTTTTTTTCTTTAACAAGAGCATCAAAAGCCTTCCAATTATTTCTTGATCGAAAAAAAAAACAAAAAAAGATTAACACCACTATACTATGTACTCAGCTGCCGTCTGCCTGTTTCATCAATTTCAACTGTTGTGAGCGACCTCCTCCGCGCAAGAAATCTTCTGTAAATTTTTGTGCAGCGAATAAACCTCGGATTTATCGATCCATTTCGAGGTTCACATTCTTAACTTTCAGTCCAAGTTCAGAATATTCCACATTTCCTGTGTTTGATGTACCCAGCAAACTTTCGAGTAGCTATACTCAAAGTGTTTGTGTAATTCAAGTTTTTTGAATACGGGATTCAAGCCTTCCCAGATGTTTGTTTCCCTTCATCAATTGCGGTAAATGAAAGCTTTAAAAACAGTTGGAGATTAATTGCTTCTTATTGTCAGTGAGCACTTCATGCTCGAGTCATCTTTCTTTGCACTTCGTTCATCTGTTCCTTCTCCAGTCTTCAAAATGAAACTCGACAGACGACGTTGGCGGCGAAGCCGACAACATTTGGCGCCAAAAGTTGATAATTTCCCGCCTTTCACAGGCAGCATGTCGCGCGTACCATGCAACTCTAAATCTTAAATCACTGTAAAAACTACTTTTAAAAAGTCATATTGAGACCAAAACTTGGCAACAGTTTGGCAATTTGTCAGTCCAAAGGATATAAAGCACGCTGAATAGTGCCTATGTACAATAATAAAGCACCTGCATAGCCAATCGGAAGGCGCGTTATATCTGCTTTATTTTATAAAAAGAGATAGAGGTATTGCCCGAAGGCTCCCAGATTCAGTAACTGTACACGCATTGCTAGTTCAGTCAACGTCTTTTTATGTCATCATAATGTTTAAAGTTTAGAAACAACCTTGTTTCGCTAAGAAAATGCTATACTGAGACAAAACCTAAGGGGCTAGTATAGATTGACAAAATTAAATCTGTTACTCAGAACCTGCTTTTAGTTACTGACGACAGCTTTAAAGTGTCGAAAATATTCCCTGATAAAAAAGCAAAGTTTCAAGCTGGCGTTAAGTTAAGTTTCAGCGGAGTATCAAGCTGGTATTAAACTTATAAATTTTGCACCGCTAAGCTATTTAGATATAAACAAGAAGAATGTACTTAACAATGAAAGACATTTGGTCCTCCAACATTCCAATTATTTACCCGCTAAATTCTGAAAACAGTTAGTCTTTTTCAGGTCATGACACCAACTGAAAGTACATTGACGACCAAGATTTGGATATATGGCCGTAATTTAATTAGTTACTGGATAACACGGAAATAGAACTGGATATGAATTTGAAGCTAATTTGCTTTCGATTGGACAATTCTCAAATGATCGACGGGGTCAATCTACCACCAAAGATTTTCCAAACAGCTTAACATAGAAAGCTTGCCATTGGATAGCTATTTACTTCCCATAACAAAAATCAAGTTTTACTTTATGGGTTATGATTCCCCATTTTTCAGGTTTGCGAAATGATAACCCAGTGCCGAGCTGCAAATCGCTTATACAATTGCAGAGGAAATCTGGCATTTACTGGTTAGATCCTGATGGTGGTTCCGATGACAACGCCTTTCAAGCATTCTGTGACATGGATACAGACGGAGGTGGATGGACACTTGTGTGGAGCTACACCTTCACTAGTTATTCGCATTTCGACACTGGCCCAAACGCCATCACACCAAGACCCAACTGGGCTGCCAAGAAAGTGGCGAATGTACCATTTTCAACACTGGTACCGTTGAATGCTCAACAGCGTGGCGCTTTGGATTTCCAGCAGTGGAAAGTGATTGGAGAAGAATTCTTGATGAAGTCCAACATAAACAATTGGGTTGCCTGTGTACCAAAAACTGGTAACCTTGTTAAGTGGGTGTCTGGAAGTGTAACGTGTCGGTTGGTGAAAAATGTGACCACGTTGTGCAACAACATCCTTCCCTACAGGGTAAACGTTCTTTCCGACTATGGTCCTTCTTTGGAAGCCAAGCACTTTTATTATTACTATGATGGTAATACCGACAGCAACTGGCCAACTCATGATCCGTGTGGAGAAAACCACGCAAACCAAGTTAAAAACGTGACAAAACCACGTGGAAGTATCTACATACGTTAATGGAAGGAGTAACACGTCATGAACAATGAACTTGGGTTATTTTTAGACCACTTCGATCAACTTACATCTTTTTATTAATGCTGAACGGCCAAACCTAACTAGTAACCCGCTCACTTACATTTGCCGCTTAATACATATTTAATTACTCTCGTCCTGTAGCTCAGCTTCTTGAGCGACAGTGATCAGAGATGTTTTCTCTTTCTCCGTGTGGGCTTAAATCCTTTCTAGGGATATCGCACGGAATGTCGGTTTATTAGTGCTGATCGGCCAAACCTTACTGGTTCCCCCTTCATTTACATTTCATGCACAGTTCGCACATCCTCACAAGATCGGCGTTTGGAATGTTACAACAGAATTGATTTGTTCCTTGTTAAAGTGATCTGAGTTCATGTAATTTAATTAACCCATGCTAAACTATCAGTTATGTACAAAACACTTCGAGCATTAGCTGGGATATTTGTTAGCGGAGCAAGATATTTTTGCGAATAAACTTTTTTTTTTTCAGATTACAGGATTACTGTTCATATATCTTACAGGTATGACTCATTTAAACTAGCAATGCTAAACTGGATGGTTCTGTATAAATACTGCTTACAAATACAAAAATGGACCAGATGTTTAAGTATGGGGATGAAAATAGCCCAAAAAAGAGGTGGGTTAGAAGGGGTGGGGTGGACTAAATATTAAATCCATCGATTATAAATTATCCTAGTAGTAATTATTGTCAACCCGTTATGAACTATCGTAGCATATTAATCCACCAGTAATAAATTATTGTAACGAAACTCACTGAAATTCAAATTTAGAAATCAGTTGCATGTAGCATGTCACAATCAAAATACAATAACACGGTTTGAAAGTTTGTAAACCACACATTTTACTTCACGTTAAGATGCTGAAAATAGCCAACTTAATTGGATTTTAGATGTCATCAGGAGAAAGCCCTAACTGACTAAGAATTTGTGACAAACTGTTAGATTGTACTTAAATTAATATGTTGATTGTATAATGCAACTTAGACACATAAGGATGCTCTACCTTTAACGATGCCTTCTTTAGAAAAGGCTCGATTATACACGCGGTCACCAATCGCCGTCGATTTGAATATAAAAATATGAAGTATAATAATCATCGCCCCCTCCTCCCCTCTCCACTTTCGTTTTGAAAGTTTAAGACTTT
>JAOBYF010217989.1:0-10208 GCA_025403605.1 Parazoanthus darwini | reverse complement strand
GGGGGGGGCGGGGGGGGGGGGCGGGGGGGGCATTCGCACCCCGCGCACCCCCTTGCCTACGGGCCTGGTCCCTAAAGGATTTATGGTCATTTTCTGCTAAGGATACCCTTCAGTTGGCTATAGAGAAAAGTTTTGATGATCTCACTCCAGTATGCATTGTTCCAATCTCAGGTTTATGGTGAAACATGTCTGTGATCTGTATGAAGTAATTCGATCCTCTGATGGAAACCAACAACATGATTGGAGTGTAGTGGAGGAAAGAGTGAAAGCCCAGCTACCTCTGCGAGCAGTGTCATGCTTGCAGATTGCAAGTAAACTGGCTTCTCACTACAAGGTATATTTGAGATAAATGAAATTATTAGTTTTACAATTATATAAACATTTGATCCTTTCAATACATTGTATCATAGACGAAAAAATGAATAGTAGTATTGAATACAAGTAAAACTAGTTCAAATAAAAAAAAATAGTTCAAATGAAGTCGTTCCTACTAAGTATTTCTGAGTTGTTAACTTTCAATCTTCCAGTCAATAACATATTCAAGCAGTACCACAACATTTATCCATAAGAGGTATGAATATCTGACATTTAAGTCACCCTGGGGGATGTCATTTTGTTTATGGGGTTATACCAACTCAGTTTCTTGCTGAACTTCCATGAACAAATCCTCTGGGAAGAAGGGTTAGGAGTGGATGAACAGAAAGCCTTTACTCAACAAGGGTGTACTAGCTCTTCTTGCAGCTATATACTTAAACTTCTACCACTTGCAATTTATACTCTTGTCCTGCAGGCAATATCTCCAAACAAGGCCAGACGTTTCCTGAACTCTATTGGACATCGCTACACCATAGAAAGTGTGTTAAAATCAGAGATGAGAGTTTTGAAAACTCTGGATTATCATATTCTCACAACCACACCCCTTACCTATCTTGAAACAATTCTGGAAATATTAGGTAAGTCTCACACAAGTGCACGTGTCTTACTACTTAATATGTTACTGACTCAAGTAAGGATGCTTCAAAGTCTGGAAAAGCCATGAAATTCATGGGAAAGTCAGGGAATTTTAGTTTTTGCTAAGGAAATGCCAAACTATAATCAAAAATTGTGGAAAAATTAGGGAATCAATAGTTATAATCCCAAAAACAAAATGATACAGTATTGGAGATGAGAGAAGAAACTATGTTCAAGATCATGCGTTTTTTAATAAATTGTGGAAGAATAGCCCATTTTCAAATATTTATGCTCCTTTCTCACAAACAAAACCTTGGAGTCGAGGCTAGGTGCTCAAAAATACAACAAATGCATGAAAAATGAGCACTTAGCCTCGACTTCAAGGTTTTGTTTGTGAGCAGTGGAGCGTAATTCAGAAATGGGCTATTGTTATTACATGTGTATGTGGTCAGGGAAATTGAAGTTTATAGTCAGGAAGCCAGAGATGTGGACAGAAAGTGGTAATCATGTTTACTTTATTATTTTTATAGCATTAAAGCAAAAACAAAGGACATACACAATAATTAATTTGACTTGGTTGGCCATATCTTTACCAAGGAGGAAAGGTGGAGGGAAGGGTGCATGTCAGAACCTTTGGAAAAAAGAAAATACCAGTGGGTCATTAAGGTGACATTTGCAAATTTGGTGGTTTGCAGGTCATAATGATACCAAAGCACAAGTGAAAATGCTACATGAAGCTGGGGTCAAGATCTTGGATATAGTCTATTTGAAACACCTTGAAATCTATAGCCAGCTGTGTATGACCGCTACTGGAGAACAGTGCTGCAAAGAGGATAGACACAAGCTTGCTATTATTTCCAGTGATCTCATGCTACTGGCTGTGGCAATTATTGGAGCAGCAGCATACATCATCAACCAGTCAACAAGTGATATGGTATGGAGCCAGATGAAAATATAAGTTACAATTATTCCACAAATGCACATAATTTTATTTGGATATGGGCTTTTAGATAGCGGATGAGATGCAGAGAACCAAGTTGGCTATCATAAGCTCATATCCAACAAGTGCGAGTGGAATAATTGCTGTGGTGTGGCTACTGAAAATACTCATACCCCTGGGACTTGGTTACTGGGCTAGCTAGGAAAATGCCAATTTCATTTGTGTGATGTTGTCCTGGCTGGCTCTGCCTCACTACTCCTCCCCAACATAGTGCATTGTCAGGACTGATGTTGAATGGACTATCAAAGTATCTTCCAATAAGTAATTGCAGGAAAATCAACATGTTTTATTAGGCCCTTTGGATCACATGACAAATCTCATTGTAATGGACTGCATGCCATCTAGCTTCTGTGCAAGAATAGGATGTAATTATTTTATCCTTCAGAAAAAGCACAACTTACTTTAAAAAATGCTTTGTTGGAGCTGAATCATGACCAGGCTAGTTGCATTTTTATTTTATTTTGTTTGTCACAGATTTACATAATTTATGAAAACAACAATTCAAATAAACAAGAAGAAAAGAAAAAAAAAGTGTGACAGGGATAAGGAAACAGGACATAATCCCAATTGATAACCTACCCTTCTATTAAAATTAATCAATTAAAAACGTATATAAATAAAAGTGGTTTAAGGGGATGTTCAGGCAGTTTTTATGGTGGCTGGTAGGATGGAAGTTTGCTTGAGTAGTGGTTTGACTGTGCTGTTTTGAAAGATGGAAGGCTAGTGCAATTCTTAAGGGCTGGGGGCAGCTTGTTCCATAAATTTACTGCTCGCGGAAAGAATGAAGACTGAAATTAAGTCTGACGGTGAGTAGAGATAACATCAAAGTTGTGCATGATGCAAACAAGGGTCTATTCATATCTTTCCCAGTAAAGAAGTGGTAAGTCAAACATCATCAGGGCTCTCATTAGGTGGGACTAGGGCACCATTATCAGGATACACAAGGGACAGTACCCGCCTACACTTTGAATCAGGTGTAATTTAAGAAATCCACTTCATGTGTTTGATTTTCCCAACTTTTCTGTCATTGGTACCCACTTAGTTCAAAACTTAATAATACCCCTAGGCCATAAAACATTAAATATGTTTTAATGATGCAGCAATGATAAGAACTTGTGTTTATCTTAACACTTTTTCTATCTCCAGGTGGTGGAGCAATTGAGCAGAATAACACAAATTCCAGACAATGACATTCTAGACTTTGCAACTATTCTTATTGAACATATTTTGTAGTTATACTACAGTATCTTGCAAAAACACACACGCACACAAATCAGAATTACATTTGGAGCTCCTACATCTTGCATGTATCTGGACAAAAATAATAAAACTTAAACTTTTTGATCTTTGTTTTTGCCAACCCATTTCTTCAATCCTCAGAATGCAAGGTCTGGGTTTGACAAACATCTGACTGATTTCAAAATATGGCCCAAAGAGTGTTTCAACAGACTCTTGTCCTAAGCCCAAAGACAAGACCACTTGACTTGTTGATCAAAGAAAAATGAACAGCTTACAGGTTTATTGGTCAATGACATGTGTGATTCACAAGCCCAGTGCACACACACACACATGGATTGTTCATTTCACGTGTTAAGAATTAAAGTTTTTAATTTACTCACAGTAGTTTGTGCGACACATATTCCTAAACTCAGCAGATCTAAAACCATCTTTAGTTAATTAATATTGGAGATTCAAACTAACTACAATAAATGATCTCATGTTTGCACAATTAATCTTTATTTGAAGTTTAATTGATGAAATACATTATTCAGAGTATTTCACAAAGTAGTAGAAAGAAACAATTATTTTATTACAAGGTTAGTACATGAGGTACTTTCATTATAAAGCCAATGTGGCATGTACAACATTTACCAATACCTTTGATAAAAAATTCAAGAATTGATTATCATTTTGATACCAAAAAATAAGTTCTGCATAGATCAGATGTCCTCCAGGCCCATCAAAATTCTTTGAGAAAATTAATTAAATCAATTTTGACAAAGATATCTGTAGAACAAGTTGTAGCATTACCAATGCCAAATATTCTACACTTCTCTATAAATTATAAACTATAATTTATAAATCGCTATATTGTACTTGATGTAAAGGATTTGTAATGTCATGATGGTTGTGCAAATTGCCAAGATAAAGAAAACAAATGAAACGATTCTGTGGTTATAAACAAAACTAAAGAATGAGTTTGGTAGTTTACAGTGCTCAGTAGGTGACTCATGGAAAACCTGAAACTGGTAATGGAACTTGACAAATTAATTTGCTTTTTGAGGCCCGGAACTGAAAGTCACAGAGTTTTGATTTGGGTCATGGATAGTGAAACTTACTGAGTAAAATAATGCAACTTGAATGAGTGAAACAAAACAAAAGCTCATCAGATTTTCTTTACAGAAAGCTAGATTCAGTTGATCTTAGGTGTTATCGGTAAGACATATCATTCAGTATTTTCTAAAGACCATGTTCCAAACTGTTTGGTAAATTCGTTTTTAATGGACAGTGGTTTCACTTCTATCACACATAAATCTGACCTTCCATAGTTTTTCATATTAATCAGTTTTGACTTTCAAAGTCTGGATTTTGCAATGGTTTCCAGGTTTTCCATTTTTCAGACACCAGTACAAATGAAAGTAGAGTAGAACACATCTGGGTAATTCCTTAACACTGAATGATCGATTTGAGCTACATATATTTAGCATATTTACATGAAATTGAGAATTTTTTTTTATAATTCTGTGAAAGAAAAAAGCAGTTATAATAAAACAACATATTTTTGGCCTGAGAAAAATAACAATGATTGTTACAACTAAATTTACTTTCAGAATGTTACAGTATTATATTAAACTTTGTTTGCTCAGATTTTCCATAAAATTTGACTTTTTTCAAACTTTAGATTCTAAGGGTGTGCAACTGTTTCACTAGTGATATCCACTTCACTTACCAATTTGATAACAAATTATCTTTTTACTGTCTATCAAAAAAAGACTTCTAATAATCTTATACAAACATCAAAACTGTAGAAATGAGAAAATACTCTTTAATATATACATTGTGGATCTTTGCAGAGAAACTTTGGCCTTTGCTACCATAAATACTTAAATTATTGATTTTATTTAACATGAGAAATTAAATAAAGCTAACAAGTTGGTTCTCTGAAGTCGAGTGTTCTCTGAATAAGCAGTTAACTTGTCTGAAAGGAATCTTTCCCAGGTGGGTCAGTCCGAGGTCGTTTGACAGGAGGATGGTCTTCATCATCAACACCATTATCCTGTAGAATACCAGTAATAACAACAATAATAATAATGACAATATTAATAATAATAATGACAATATTAATAATAATAATGACAATATTAATAATAATAAATTAATGATTATAAAACTAACAAATAACAATTATACTGGTCTTAATTAAAACTAGTAAAATAATTGAGTGTCTAGTTTACAAAAATTAAACTACAATTTATTATAACTGTTATTAAATACCGGTAGGTTTGGTTAAAAAACCTGTAAAATACCAAAAATCTAACTTGGAGCTTCAAGCAAAAAGAGAACCACAAGTCAAAAGAGCATGGCAGAAGGTATTCTTAATTAGAAAACTTGAATATGATAAGTTGAAGAGTTTCCAAGAAATGAGTGAACTAATTTGTAGAGATTTACATGACTGAAGGGCACCTTTTGCCACTGAGGCACACATTCTTTGTAAGTTTTGAACTTCTTTATTTTGTTTGTCATTCATTTACAGTGAATACTAACTGTACCATCATGGTCTTTTTACCCTTGGCTATTAAATTGAAATTTGAAAAAAGGATTGATGCTAACAAGGCAATAAAATCTTGTTTATAATAAAAATAAATTCTTAATTCTGAATATACAGAAAGGGTCTTCATAATATAAACGATACAAAGGATGTCAAAATTTTTGGCAAATTTTGAAAATGACAGGAATGTTGGATGGTAGGTCTTGTTGCAAAATATTTTAATTAGTATTTTACCCATGAAGACAAAATTACTGCAGAATGTCAATTCATAATATCAGATAGCAGGTTCCAATGATGATTTGTCTGCTTGTTTGTTGGTAAAGAAAATCACAGATTAGAACATTCAAGTAGTAAGTGTAATTGGTAACCCCAGCAAAGAACCAACCACGATACTAACCTCTTGTGGACTCCCACTATCTGGTAGAACAGCAGATACATCTATAGTTTCAGATCCCGGGGGAGCTGTCAATTCTGTAAAGCCCTCTTCATCAACAGAGACACCAGTGACATGAGCAGTCCCTGATCCACCTGTTACTCCTGTAAGGTCAGTCACAGGAACTGTAAGGTTGCTTCCGTTCTCACTGTCAAAATCCCTTGAATCTTCTTAATCTGACACCATACCCATGCCGAGCCGGTACCGGATTGTAGCACTTTCTTCACTAAAAGATCAAATGAACAATAAATTTTGTAAAATTTGGCTTAACTTGATGGCTTGCTTTATCTCTTAACCATAACTGAACTTGTTGGAGACAAGGCAGATACTGCTATCCATGTTTTTACTTCTTTATTACCCAAGTCAGCACCAAAATCAATACTAACATCCTTTCCTGATGATCTCTTAGTAAAAATAAAACAACGTTTTGTGGTGACAAATTCCAGGCCCTCATTTAATATCACTACGACAGCAATGCAGAAAACCCAAGTGAGAAAAAACACCTGCAAGTCATACAGACTCCAGAATTACACTGGTCCCAGTTATTTAAAGCCTGATCAGTGCTAGCCATAGGTTTTATTAGGAGTTGACCAATGATTAGTACCAATTGGGCTTTGAACAAGGGGCCCTGAACAGTACCCAAGGCAGAACTGCAGTGAGATGACTTGAGTTTCCTAACACTGCAATTATTATACAACCAAAGTTTCCACAAACACAAAGAACCATAACTACAAGATCAATTTGTAATCAAGCTCTCCTTCATGAAAGGAATGCCTTGAACTCTTTCCACTGATTGCCCATTTCAACACACAAGAAAAATGTACTATGTATTTGGAACTGAAAAGAATGAAGTATAATTAGTGCAAGCACACTGAATTCTAAACAAACGTCAAACTGCAACAATTCTAGCTTCCCCACCTGACAGTTGAGGGAGCCATGTTGCTTTCCTCTCCGTCAAATGCACTGGGCTCCTCACTCGCTCTACCACTGCCATGTTCATCGTCATTCTCTTCATCTTCTTCATCATCATCTTCATCGTCATCCTCTTCATCTTCTTCATTGGCAATTGAATCTGCATTGCCATCATCATCGTTACTTGCAAAGCAGTTAGCAGTTCCATTGTTTATTTCAATGTCATCATCAAGCGAGTTTTCATCACCTTGACCGACCTTTGTTGCTTCACCGCATATTGCATTTCCTTAACAAAAAAATTTTTAAATTCAGTTTACATTCTAATAAGGGGCCCACAGATGGCCTAATTGAACTTGGATTAAATATTCAATTACTAACACAGCGAGCCCCTACTTAATGGACACCTTGTTAAGATGGACACCCAGATATGATGGACAGCTTGATTCAGTCCCTGCCAAACTCCAGTCATTCTAATCAATGAACACTTTAGTGGCAGTAAATGGAAATTATATTTTCAGTTACTACAATAATAGAGAGACTGTTTTGATTCATATGTATGTACTGGTTTACAAGTGGGTGGTATGAAGAGCCATTCCCCAATGACAGCCATTACATGTGTAGTGCTATCAGAGATCCCATTACACTTACTTTCGGGCTCATCATCTTTAAATATGGTCCCACTTTGACTATGTCGTCTTTTTGTTGGGCTAACATGACCAGTGGTACGTTGACTTGTGGCAATAGCACTGGAGTCTGAAGAATTTTGAGCTGTGGGAACAAGTTCGCTGTGAAAACTCTGATTCGCTGGTTTACATCGTGTAGGGCTGATGACTGTTTCTACTGGCTCGCTTGCGAGGGTCGGACCTAATGGTGATGATGCCGCACTGTCATTGGTTTCCCCTAGGCTTGATGATACTGACTGTGCATCTTTTTCAATGTAATCTATAGACACAATATGGTAACAGCAAGTTTTAATAATCTACTAAACATAAAAATAATAAGATTATTTTGACTTTGTGCCAAATAAACTGAATTACAAGTTCAAGTCGGCAACACTAGAAAAGGAAAAAAAAGCTACTAACAGTAAACTAGATATCAGGGCAGGCAAAAGTTGCCATATGCTATGTGAATGAAAGTGGAATTTCTCGCCGTCGACCTGCTATGGATGATTTTACCAAAAAGAGGGCACATCTACATGTACTTTAACCTTTATTTTAATAAAATAATAAAATTTCTTTGACACTCATTCCCCTATGTACAGTAAAGGCCAACACAGACTTACATGTACTGTAACTGTACTATGTTGTTTTAATCTACACTGTATGGACTAGTTTTGCTTGAAGGAAGAAGTTAGACTAAAATACCAACAAGCCAGTTGAATTACAATCATGTGCAAGGTAAAGTAAGGATTTTTGTTGATGGATTTTTGCTGGTGGCTACAATCACTGTTTATATTATTCTGTGACATTTTTGAAGTTTTATCTTTTATTTTCTTTCAGGAACAATTTATCTTTTACCATCTTCACACAATCTGCCTGCATGTTTACAAATTGAGTGGGTCTACCAGCTGAAGCCATAACCCTGTTCTGTGCATGATTGTGAAAGTTGCTTAGCATAGAGAACAATGATGTTAAACATATTAAACAATGACATCGTACTAAAACTTGTCTGTGCTAAAAGATTGTGGCTTGCTTCTTACAATTATTTATCAGCCGAGTTCTTACCAGCTCCATTCACACCAGTCTCCTTTTTCTTCTCTTCCTGTGTTATTTCAGATAGTAACAATGATAATAGAGTAGTAAGCATTTTTAATAATTTGTATCAGGTCCATACATTTTATTTGCATACATGTATAACCACTGTTCAGACAAGGTATTAACTTTCCAGAAAGCCATGGTTTCTTATTATTCTCTTAGGTTTGCTTGTTTTAGAGAATTGTTTTGGCATTGCCTAATTTTCTATGAATTATTATCACTTGTATCTAGGTTGATAGAGATAAACCTTATACTGGTAAATATACAGCTGTTTTGAGTAAACAGGAAATCAAACTCACTAATTATACTAGACAAAGATAATAAATGCAAATAAACATACAGTATGAAGAACTTAAGATAAAGTTTTTGTTAATTTCAGAAATGAGGTCAAAGAATTTAGTTAATAATGTATTTCAAAATAATAGTGAGAGCGGTTACAGAAATCTAGTCAATGAATAAGAAAATTAAAACAGCACGACTGCTCTAGAATGAGCTGACTTCAAAATTTTACAACACTGTCCAAAAAAACCCCAAAATTATTTGTTTTTTCTGATCCAAAACAAGTGGGTGTATTCAAAAATGACCAAAAAATTATGTGTGGGCCCAAGATAGAGAAAAAGGCAGGAAAACTGAATTTGGAACAGTGCACATAATTTTATTCTTTGTTTTATATTCTCCTCTCCTAACCTTTTGACAAAACGATCTGACAGCAGTACGTTTTATTCAACCTCCTCAAGGTTTAAATGGTTTACATAAATAAAAAATTTTAATAACTATTTTCATTACCTGTTTCTTATCCTGATATTGACTGGTTACTGTTAATATGCAAAAAAAAATTACACTAATTAAAGTAGAATACTAATTTATTTATAAATTGCATAATATATGAATGCCACATAATAATATAGACTTTATCTTTGATGTTATAAACAAGTAAATTATACTTGTTGATATGTACTAGCATGAAGACCCAATACTAATATCCACATGGACGCAATCATTTTGGCCAGGATTTCAGAAAGCACAGCATCATGGTATCATAACTCCCAATTTACTGACTTCCAGTTAATTCAAATTTCATGTTCACAAAAATGCAGAAGAAACTACTTCTGCATACATATGTATCTTCACAAAGAAACAGGAATACAACAATTTTTGAATTAGCAATTAACAGAACTCAGTATTGTTTAGTTGAAAATGAAAACTAATAAAGTTCAAGTTCAAGATAATTAACATTCAAGTAATTCAAAACAAGTTCAAGTTCACGATAACGAACAACTTTCTTTCTTCAAATATTTAACGAGTAATTCAGAACAAGCTCAGGTTCACAATAACTAACAACTTTCTTCTCTTCATGTAACTTAAAGATTCCATAAGGAATTTCCTTAA
>JAOBYF010217878.1:0-10209 GCA_025403605.1 Parazoanthus darwini | reverse complement strand
GGGGGGGGCTCCGATTGACCCCCCCTGTGTTAACTTGTTAGTGAAAATAGCTTGGACGTCCGAGGGTTAAGATATTTGTTATTGAAGGAAAAAGAGAATAAATCCAATCTTAGACTAAACAAAACCAATCAGTTTCTTAAACTTCAACGGAGATGCATTCCCAGAGTTCCAGTAGACGCTCAAGCTAAGTTTTGGTTCAGCAACTGAAAAAAATCTGTCACCATGTTTCTTTAGGTGGGCAGTGGATTTATGTAGTGACTCGTTTGGACAGTGCTTTTGAACCTGTAATAATGCCATATGTAGGCATTAAAACATAAAATTATTTTTGCGCCAATGGTTAAATCTTTCTTTTTTTCCAAATTCAAGGTGCCACTCAGAAAAAGCTTTAAAAAAGAGTGATTAGTTTAACCCAACAAATTTAAAGATAATTAAATATTCATACCGGTTTTTATCTTCTGACTACATTAAAATGATTAATATCTTCATCACTTATATAAGGTTAATCTTCTTACAAACTACAATCTCCGCAAAAATTTCCGCTCATCCAATCAGAGGCTTCTTTGATTGTAAACTCTCTTGGTACTAGAAAAGTTATGGAACTCTTTCTTTCTCCCCTGCTGCTGCTCTTGTCCTGTGGAACCCGATTTCTTCAAATTCTTTCACAACTGATACTTTTTAGGCAAAATTGTAAGATTCGTCAAACAATGGGTTCCACATAAAGAAAACGACCCCATATTAGGTACTAACCGGAGTATCGTACGGGTCCATCAAGGCAGCAAAAACAGTTAGGTGGTTGCAACTGCACGTGGTTATGGTTTCATTTGATTCACCATTCACCCGACCACACCCATGAGCTTTCCAGAATGGTGGCAGTCCAGGCTTCCAAAAGACGCACTTTCCAACAGTACTGGTTTTAGTCACCTGATCAAAACCAGTAAACAGTATGTTTACATATTTAAACATTCCACAGGTTTCCAAAAAACGCACGTTCCAACAACGTTGGTCTGACTCACTTGGTTAATAAGTTGCTTAAACCATATGTTTGCGAAACGTGCGATTAAATGAGGTTAACGCTTTAAAAGGAAAGTCATAAAGTTGAGTGCCAAAAGATGGGGACAAAACAGTTAGTCTAGCTTGTTTTGTTTTGTTAAATGCAATTAATCGGACCACAATCTCTCGGATCTGTAGAAGTACTAGATCTGAATGTGTTGAGGCTGTGTGTCCTCCTCTTTGATAAGCCTAGTGTGTGCGTTTTTGTGTACCCTATGCAGCGGCTTTGATTGTATGAAATTGTATGCGTGTGTGCTTGTTCTCGGCTGATGTGTCGCTTTGCATGCACTATTGGGTGTGTTAAACTGCTTGCGTTTGTATGAGATTTAGGGGATAAGGGAAGGAGATCATATTGTAGGGGTTTGGGTGTACTAAAATAGATATATCGTTCGTGGGATGAGTTAGGGTCTGGGTAAGCTATATATCTCTTTTGGGAGAAAGGTGATGTCTCCCTATAGACGGATTGAAAAAGGTTCGGTGAGCTCTGTGTACGTTGTACTATATTAAAAGCTATGTGTAATTATTGTGTTCCCACTCCGTACAATGCGCGTAGCGTCCGCGCGTTGTTAGCCAAGTGTTCATATAGCTAGCTAACGCCAGCGCACGCTAAACCGTAAACGCTTTTAATCTTCGCAACACCAAAGCGTTCGCATTCATTTTGTTTTTTTAACGACTGTTTAAGCGTATTAACGGACGAACTCGAGTTGATTTTTTCCAGCGCCAAGCGTTTATCAAAACTTTTGTTTTTACAATCTCTTTTGTAGAATCATTAGCTGCATTACATGTTTGCTATGCAGCTGTTTTATTTTTCTTTGTGAACACATTTTTGTCTTGTCAGCTCCAGATATCGATTTCGACCTCCTCTTCCCCCAAAAGACTGAAAAAATGGTCGGTTCCAATGACGAACTGCTTGTAAAATTTGTTATGCAGCTTGCACCACACAAGTGACCACAGAATACGTGCCTCGTTTACATTATATCGGATAGCTTTGTGCCGCTGTTAAAACCGTAGCAGATAGGAATAATTAATACCGTACAATTTTCGTGCCTTTTCGCGCGCGAGATGTAATATCACAGGTTTTTGTGCCGCGAAAAACGGTTGCTAAGCAACAATCTTGTCTATTATCCGGTATGGCGTAAACGCGGCCTAAAACTGACCACTAACGCGCTGAAAATCGCACAAGTAAGGCCTTGTCGTTTACACTATATACCGGGAAGGATTTTGTGCCGACACAAAGTTGTCGCGTTGCAGTGTACACTGCTTCAGTAACATTTTTGCGCGGATAAGAACCTATCCGAAATGTGACATATCACTGTCACGTCCGGAACGGCACGAAAAGTATGCAATGGCACGAAAAGTGTGCAGTGGCACGAAAAATGTGCAAAAGAGTAGATAGAAGCCTTGTCCGTTATTGTTGTTGTATGAACAACAAGATTTTGCAAACACAAGCTTTTAGAAATACACGCTTTATATTTCTTTCTTCCAAACTCATTCAAAAGGATTGATCGACCAAATGACATTTTGAGTATTGCTTTCCTTCGGAGTTACTGACTAAGTACGACTTTAGTATCACAAAAACTAGGTTCTTTATTCGCCTCACCTCGTGTTTTTTTTGTCTCAGTCGATCGAGTAGCCTCACTTAAGAAATCGATAAAAGTCCAAAACGCTGATCAACCTTCCACTGCTCAGTTGCGGTTGAGAAAAACACATATCTTAAAATCTTCGTAAATTGCTTGGTAAATGAATCCAAGAAGCGTGGTTTTCATGACCGAAGTACTTTTCTATTGGTTTTGCTAAACGCAACTTTTATCTTTACTTAATGCCTGCTGTTCAAGTGAACATCAAAACTGAAAACATGCTGACATAATTGTTATGAACTTTCTGAAATTCTTTAAGAAAACAGAGTTTCAACCAATGGAATGAATTTATTCCTATGCCAATACTCAATATTTCATTGATCTATTAACAGTTAGAAAAACAAATACATGCAAATTGTTGGGACATCCCTCGCAAACTTTAACAGCCAGTTACGTGTGGTTGGTAATGAAGAACTCAGGCTGGTAAACGAGATTTTAGGAAGAATCTCAATTACTTCTGAATCTCGCAATGCATTTTCAGTTCGTCAAACTTCCGGAAAAAGGCTATGAGACAGCAAAAACACTTTCAATGGAGAAATCCCTTCAAAATTTTAATCCAGTCACCTGCTGACAATAAATTATTTAATGCGAAACTATTCTTTCCAAGTTAAAGAGAAAGCATCTGCGTAGAAGTCCAACTTATAAGTACGTGGGAACAAGGTTAAGATCAGGAGTGAGCAAGTTTCAGTCGCTATGAAAAGTATCACGTGGTATAACTTCACCCTATTGTACATACAAGAACATCGCCGACATAAAGGAATAAGTTCGCGTGCGAAGTACAAGTTATTTTGTTAAACGTCATGTAGATCACATGTATTATTATCTCATTTTTACAATAGAAATAAAGAATGGAAATAATTGCAAAATAAAATAATTAACCTGACAACTAAGAAGATTAATGGGTAATTTCATAAACAAAGCTGAACAGAGAAAAACAGATCAAGCGGACGAGTACTGGAAATCGTAATAGAAGTACCTAATCTAGAGGATAGCTCTGTTCATATTTCTTGGTTTTCTAAAGGATTACTTAGATGCCGAAAAAAGATTTGTACTAAAGCTAATGTATTCCAGATAGAGTCTGATATTAAACGGAGCTTGAGTAGCCGTTAATTTTTATTTGTTTCAGTTTTTTTTATTGAAAAGGCGAGCGAATGTCTTGTTGAAGCAGTAAGAGTTAAAAGCCTGGCCAAATATCCAAGATTGCGTTTCGAAATCCAATTTTTCCAGCAAAAGTATGAAGTATGTAGCATTTCTCGACCAGAATTCCGCGAATGAACTCAGTTCACAGTGGATGAAGAAGAACAAGGTAAACAAACCTGGGATGTTAAAAACATTTTCCTTTGTATATTTGTCTTGTTTTTTGCAAGTATTTGAGCTTGGTTGGCTTCATTTCCCGAAATGTTAACATCAATAAGGCAATCCCAATAAATCGTTTCGTTTCCCATCGCCCGACCGACTAATTTTATTCGAAAAGTAAAAAAAGAAAACAATCCAGATTCACTAGTCAAAGAAGCAAGTACTTAATTTACCAGCTCACGACCTTGTTTTATTACGACAGTTAGTATGATGTGATGTCCTCATCTTTTGCTAGACAACAAAAATCACAAAAACAGATTTTAAGGTTTTAAATTATAGTTGGCATTGTAATAAAAGTAAAATCAAATGGAATCGAAATACTACATTTATTCATAACCGCGAAAGACCGCATGCACTGCTTCAGCTGCCGTTCAACGTGCATTAAGCAAAACTAAAACACAAAATATTTGGGATAACTAAGATTTTTATGATCAGGATAGTTTATTCTATATTATGCAATGCTTTGACATTGCATATATAGACGAAAATTAAGAATTTGGCAGTTCGTGACTTCTCTTACAAAGATTTAACTGAGGAAAAACAAACAAATGTTTACTTTAGGTAACAAAGGCAACTTACCAATTTAGACTCGGCTGCTTTCTCCTTAGTTTTGTTAACTAAAACTACAAGTGCTAGGAAATGAAAGATCTACTTCAGTATTAGGAAACGGAAGATAAAACAACTGTATGCTTGTATGAAACACGGGCAAAGAAATATACTGAAACTGAAAACTATCAGAAAACGTTAGATAAAAACGTAAGAGTTAAGGAAGTGGGACTGCCAAAATGGACAGAGGGCCTTCAGTTTATCCGTGAAAATGTCCATAAAAACTGCTTGTAAACTAGCGCAGATACACATTCATCTAGAACTTCATTCAGATCTTCATCTTGAAGTTATCTTAGATGTGTAAAGAAGAGAAAGCTGAACAACTCTAAAATAGACGAACAGAGAGAAGAGCGGTCCCGGTCGACCAACTGCATGGCGAGTCGTTGCTCAACATCGATACTACGTTTTTAAAGGCTGGCTGTTTAGACATTTGAAAGTTGTGTTAACGTGCATCTTTTACCATCTGATTGTATATTTTGCAGATTAAACGTGAAATGGAATATGCAGAAGTAGACTTGAACACAAGCCATGAACTTATTCTTGGACAGTTTCACTGAACAAGAAACTTGCTCGACGATAATCCCGCCCCACTATGGTTGTTCGTCCCTACAGCTGTTTGGTTTGGGAACTTGTCCTTTCTCCGGATCTTTGTCTGGGGACTCACTCGGTCGGGACTGGTTACGAATTTATGTTACACGCACGCGCGCACGGGTTTTATGGTAGACTGAAGTAAAATTTTATTTTGTTGGTCATTTTGGTTTCTTTTTGGCTTTGGCTTTTTTTTTACGGTTAGGCACGTAAATTTAATTAAATTATTCCTTGTTTTATTTCTTTTGACTGAGACAAAACCGAGAAGTTAGCCTTTGAGCTTTGTCAAAATTTTAAGCAAACCTACCGAGTGAAATGACCTGTTTTCCATAGTATGCTGATGAAAACAAATATTACTTGTTACTTTTTAAACCTTATGGTTAGTGAATTAGCAGTGCTGCCATTAGCACTGCTAACTTCTAGTTAAGTATTAACTTAAAGTGACAATGTTGCATTGTCGTTGATTATATCAAATGATAAAATTGAACTTTGGAAGGTATGTAATGCCATACATTTCGGGTATAATACCCCGTCTTTCTCTCCTCATCGTTATCTGATTATCAGACTCTATAATGCACTAGATACATGGCTTTTTTTTACAAGCGACAAAAACATCGTGCAATCAGAAATTCCTTCCATTCGCACAAGTGCACAACCGGTTGTGCCTTTGGGCATCCAGTCAGAACGCGCGAAGTATCTTTTCCGTATCGTGAAAATTGGATTGGCAAACCTAACAATTTTACTGAAGTTTTCAAACGCGCGTAAAGTACATTTTCAACAATGTCCCCAAAATGAAAACTCAAGAACTTTTCTAAGAACACACTGATAACTGACGCTGAAAAATATAAGAGCATTTAACCTGAGTTCCAAGAACAGACGTCCTTACAGAACAAAAGAAGTGTGAAGGCTAGAATCAGTACGGACAAAAAATCTCACCTCGATAGTTTTTAAGTTTAGTAGATTAAGACAAGTCAATTGTGAGCTTATTTAAAGTTTCTTTCTATTCCGGTTGTAATACGCATCTTTTAAACGGGATTTTACAACGGTTTTGTTTTGAAAAATTATCAAATTATAGGCCACACATTTTTGTAAACTAAAAATTGTTGTTGCAGAAGAAACTAATTTTCTTCGAGGTCAGAGACATCTCTCTCCTTTCCGGCTCTACTAAGGAAAACTGGTGTCGAAGTTGAGGCTATTTACAATAATCGGATGATTGATTTAATTACAAATAAAGTTTAATAAAAGCTAAAACAAAAATGAAACTGGTTAATGATACTTATTTGTTACTAACTGATCCGAAATAAAAGTTATATACAGTTTACACAGAACTTTTGTTGATAAATGGAAAATATATTGAGATAGTACAGAGCTGCCAATAGCTAGAATTTACGATGACCACAAATGTCATCAAAAAATTACTCTTTCCGACGGCAAAACTTACTCTCTTACGACAAAACTTACTCTCCCACGGCAAAACTAACTCTTTCACGGCAAAAATTACTTATCGGTCGAACGACGAAAGTGTCATTTCGCGGTGGAAATGAAAAAAAAAGGTTGCTTGCCAGACAGGAATCTGGAAACGAAGAAACGAAACACGAAGAGGAAGACGAAGAGGGTCTCGTTTGTTACTGTATTTTTAGGGGTTTCCATTATAAAGAAATCGTAATTGTTTCTTATAAAGTAATGATATTAAAATGAACGACAGTACACTGAAAAGACGAATAAATAGCTTGGCCTTAAACCGAGTATGATGGCGGCCATACAGACTGTTTTCAATGGCCACGGAAGTATTCAAGGCTGTAGTTCCGTGTTGCACACATTGGAGCTGAAGGGATTGTGAGTTTCTCGAACTTCCTCGAGAATCAGATCCAAAAGTAACAAAACAGTGAGTAAAGCTCGTCACCTTAAGAGAAAGTGTGCCACAATCATGCAGCGTCCAATTATACGTGGCACTGTGATGGATACGATAAGTTAGAGGGGGAGATTGATCCTATAGAACCAGGATCAGCCTATAGCAGGGGAGTCAACTTTTATTCGGTTTTACATGCAAGCGGTGTAAATTTATATTGCTTTACATGGAAAAAGCCAAGTGGGATAAACTCGGCACAAGGTATTCATATCATGCAGTTTCGAATTATCGGAGGCGAGCAAACAGAGTTCTCAGAATCAAGAGAACTAAAGGAACTGCGAACAAGGAAGAGTTCCTCGCATTGTCAAGTAGTCCCGCGAGAACTAGATCCAGAAAGAACAGAACGGAGGAAAGTTCATCTTCTCAAGAGAAGGACGTGTCACAATCCTGAAAAAATAGTTTGTTAGTCTATGAAACCGGTTGTTCAGGCGATATAATCGGAGGGCGCGGCTGAAGGCCGGCTAGACCAGGGTGAGGCCGTTAGCCTCTAATATTATTGCCCGGCGTCATTATAAGCGAAGTCTTTCCTCTGATATCTCTGTATTGGAATTTCTAACTTGGTGTTCATGTTACACAAAAAAGTAAGGTGATACTCATCAATTACTTTGGCCTACAATCCCTCAGTAGTCATAGACAACTTAAACTTCAAGGTCAAATAATGTAAAATATATGCACTGAACTGAACATACCATGAGCTTGATGCCACAGAAGTTCTTACTTGGTTCACACTTTTAGCTTGCAGCCACTTTGACTACTGAATTGAACTAATTTTACCAGACTATTTATTGCTAAAAGGCAGGAAGCTGTTATATTATGCTGTGCTCATACAAATGCGGAATAATGAGTCCCAGCAAAGTGTGCGCGTTGTAGTGCCTCTCAAGAAGAAGAGTTTGGCAGTGACAACAAAACTTACCTGAAGATAGAGGAGGGAGTAAATCTTCCTGTTTGTCAAACAAGTATGACAAAAGAAAATACAAAATGAATGTAAAGAGTTCGCTTTAGCTTTATAAAAGATAAAAACAGAACAGAGTTTCAGATTAAGAACTTATCTATCTAGAGTTGTGGTCAATAACAAAGGTGGTAAATACAAGTTCCAGTGTTTCTTCATTTCATTCCAAACCCTAGCTCTGAAGTACGTCAGCAAAACAAAACCACGAGCATTTCATTTCAAGTACTTTGGTAGGATCCATTGTTCCTTCTGATATCACATTTTTGTAAAAGTTATCGACCAAGTGGAACAGTACTTGCGAAATGAGCCCCACCAAGCCTCAAATCTTTGGTTTCGTGGTTGAGGAACATACCTGTGGCTGTTTAGGTCATCTCTGTGGAATGACTGAATAACAGCTATAGTTCCATTTTCAGTACCCAGGTCCGTCACCAGATAAGCTAAACAGCCACTAAGTTCCTAAACAACATCAAGATAGTATGTTGCTACGCTATATGGGTGGTTATTTAACCGTATGGCATTATGCCACAATATATCTTTCGACTCTATCCATCAAAGTAACTATGGAATGCAAATACCCGAATGACTTCAAGGGCCTCTACATGAGGGGAGATTGATCCTAGAACTATGATCAACGGGCTAGCAGGAGCGTCAACTTTTTATTCGGTTTTACATGCAAGCGGGCAAGTTTACATTCAGTACAAGGTCCCGAAATCGAGTTGTGAGAATATTTCTTCGAGGCCATATCTTTGACGCCAATTCCAGGTTATGTTACTTCTTCTGGACCAAACCGGCTCTTCAGGGTAAGAAGTTGCCATAGCTTGACGAAGTTGGTGTAAAAAGCCTTCAAGTCCGCTTCAAAATTATAAGGCGGCTGCTTTGGAGGCTACTTCAAAATCAATTCCTTTAAAATCACACGTTGTTTTAAAATCTTTGATGAAGCCAATGAACATTTCCACCAGCCCATCCTTCCAACTCCACTTCTTTTGGATAGTTCCCGTGTCATTTTTCTGCCCCTTTTGTTTCCTTTGTGGACGGGAACGAGTTGTGTTTGTATCATGCAGAGTATACAGTTTCGAATTATCGGCTCTGGCTCTTGGAGAAGTGTTGGAGAAGAAGGAAGAGTATTGTCCTCTATATTTGTTTCCGCATTTTCTAGCCTGCCAAAACCATCTTGCTCATTTTCATTGGGCAAGGATTTGCGAAATCAATGGCCTCTAGCAAAATCTGCGTCTCGTGCTGCCATTTTGTTCAGTCCCAACTCGGGCATGCAGGGGGGTTATTCTTATGAAGCCCGTTTACATGACGAAACGCGCGGAAAATTTAACTTCGGTGCTAGGATCAACCTACCTGTAGGCTAGCGGGTTGATCCCAGTACCAGGTTGATCCCATAACCCGGTGCAAATCTACGCCGGGTCATGTAAACAGAAAGCTGCTTATGTAAAGGACAATATATATTCTTCCTTTTTCTCTAGTACCAGAGCCAGAGCTGGGCGATCCAAACCATACCATACCATACCATACCATACCATACCATACCATACCATACCATACCATACCAAACCCGATACCAAACCCGATACCATACCATACCATACAGGCTTATTCAAGATTGCAAAATACAAATATACAAGTTCGAATTAAGCCTTAGACGGAAAATATGCATCTTGAAAGGAAGTTAGAGGTTATCGCTATTGAATAACTCCCTAAAGAAAAAGTCAAACTCTCTCACACACACGCTCACACAAAGTAAGATAGGAACAGTAAAACTACAAAAATTTTATTTCTAAAAAATTCTTTAACTTTCTTTTAAAATTGTTTGAGCTAGTTGATTTAGCGATTTCGGCTGGCAGATTGTTCCAATGCTGTACAATTCTAATTGAAAAAGAATGAAATTTGAAACAATTTATTCTCTAACAGAGACAAGTACAGCTCCAGCAATAATCGTAACTAAAAGCATTTTAAAGTAACATGATTTTGTCACTATCTATTTGTCCAAGGAAATTCGTCTGTACAATATTGCATTTTTTAACACGACTACGCTTTTAAACATTTTGTCCTTTTGAAACTATAGAACTGAGAGGGAGCTTGACTGGTAAGAACCTTTTACGTTAGCT
>JAOBYF010217767.1:0-10210 GCA_025403605.1 Parazoanthus darwini | reverse complement strand
TCACTGGATGTCTTAGGAGAGGCTTTCAAGGCTTCTCCAGATGTCTTAGGAGACGCTTTTAGGGCTTCACCGGATGCCTTAGGAGAGGCTTTCAGGGCTTCACCGGATGTCTTAGGAGAAGCTTTCAGGGCTTCACCAGATGTCTTAGAAGTCACTTTCAAGGCTTCTCCAGATGTCTTAGGAGAGGCTTTTAGGGCTTCACCAGATGTCTTAGGGGACGCTTTTAAGGCTTCTCCAGATGTCTTAGGAGAAGCTTTTAAAGCTTCATTAGATGTCTTAGGAGATCCTTTCGTAGCTTTTTCGTTATTAGAAACTCCAGTTCCCTCTGTAATTGGTTGAACTTGCTCTATTGCAACCAGTGAAGTCCTTGAAGGTGACAGTCTCGGTAACGAGGAAGTGGAAGCAGATTTTTGAACATCTCTATTGGTTTGATCACTGTCAGCAACACCAGTTCCTGGTGTGATGATGGAAAACGTCGGAGACAAGGCAGGCAAACGAGGTGTTGGAGAAAGGCGGTGATTCGCAGGTTTCTTGTCAGTTAAATTTTTCTCTAGTACCTCAATATCCGCTGTGATAAGAGCTTGTTCAGAAGGGCGTAGTCGTGGAAGAAGGACATATGAGGATTTAGGAGAGATTTCACATTCAACTCTTTTTTCGTAAAATTCTTCACCCAACAATGCGGCAGCAGCAAGCGACGCTTCGTACTTTTCTTCAACACCCCTGACAAATTTCTCTTTGGTTACCATCCCTGTTTTAAATTCCTTGTCAGATACAGCCGCTTCGAGCGTACTAATAGAATTCTGAGGAGCTGTTGTCGATGTTGTACACACCGTTGGTAGAGAATCTTCTCGTTGAACATTAGAAGCAGAACTTGTATCTTTGTTACTGTCATCTTTGTCGACTGAGTCCACAGTTGTGTCTTTCTTGTCCTTTAAGTTTAAAATACGTTTGGTTTAGATCCTTTAGCAAGTACGGTTGGTCGTAAGACTGTAAATACGTAAATTAATAAATGTTCTTAGTAATGATATTGATATTGTTGTTGTCAAAATATCTTCTTGTCTATGTATCAGATAAATAGAAAGTTCCGTTGATAACTTGTTGCGAAAGCTCGTGTGCCGAAGCAAGGAAAATGTTCAATAAAACGAGTTCGTTTGAAGAATGCGTCTGGCTTTGTTTTCTCTTTCTACGTGCTTTTGAAATTATTCAATGATTAAAACTGGTTTTGAGCTAAAAAAATCACTTTGATATATCAGTAAGGCTTTCAAAAGTATATTCTGCGTATATCATAGCCTCCTCATTTGCTCGCTAAGAGGCTGCGGTGTACAGCGAAATATATTTTACAAAGCCATGTTCATACATCAAACACATTTTTCTTGGCTCTAAAGCAGTTCAAACATTGAATATTTTTAATGCATAGAAAGAGAAAACAAAGACAGATGTCTTCGTCAAACTAACTCAACTATTAGCAATAAATGCTTACTCAGTACCTCAAACGAAGCCCATTGGGTTTGTCATTAACGCCCAACAAAACCTGATATTAGACGGTTGAGCATCAGACAAGGAATGTTTATAGCTAGCAACTACCAACTTCATACAAAGGCAAAACATTCTAGTTTGAATGAGATAAATCCTGAAAACAAATTTAGAGTTGGTCATTTAGCAAGAAACGTCTCAGAAATGTTAACGTCGTGGTATTAACTAGGTCTTTCCCATATTGGAAAATTGCAGTTTTAATGTCTGGGAAAAAACTTTGAACTATTTGATACCAGCAAATTGTGCGGACAAGTTGACATGAGACGTGGCAGAGAGGAATACAAAAAAACCGATAAGTGCCATTTCAGTATCGTGTAGAATCAATTATAATGTTAAAGCATGGCAAAGGATGAGGTATGACCATGAATGTATGATTCCGTAACCAATTGCATCTATAATCTAGCTCAAAAGGTGTGTAAATTGTTTTGGTGCAACCTACTTTATTAATGTAATGGTTATTCTTGCCACTTCTTGAAACTTGTGAAACCAACATGTATTTTCTACGGAATTTCCTTCAATGTTTACAATCTGCGCTTTCATAGGAAGCTAAAACTAATCCTTCACCTCGACTCACCTGCTGTAACGCTGAACCACTTGCTAGTTTATCTGTTGCGCGGGGTGGTCCAAGTTCTTCGTTCTCTTGCGCCCTTATTGCTTCGTGTGGGGACGATATCGCATCATCTTCCGCCTCAAAATCACACTGTTCGCTTTCCAATTCATCCTCGATTTCCAACAGCTGTTCGTCTATATCGGATTTGCTCCACTTTAAAAAGCGGGGCGTGGGCGGTCTGTATGTGCTGTCTCTTCGGCTTTTAGCAAGAGGAGGCTCACTGAAGTGGACGGAACTGCGTCTCCTCTCGGAATGGACGCAAGGGGTAAAGTCTTCTTCTGTTTCTTGGCTACTAGTGCTGTCGTTTACGGATTCAGGCTTCACGATGGCTACAGAGATGGCGATGATGTTTGACACATAGATGGCGACCTTTTGTGGAACTTCCTGACCTTCAGCGATTCCATTTTCTGTTTTGGAGGTTGTCTTGTTTCTTTCGAGTTCCAACTCTTTCTTAAGGCGTTGGTATTCCTTTTCAATCTCGTTTTTCTCATCTTCTGTCAAAATCATGTGCTGTAGAGATTCCTTATCGGTAGTACCTGCATCGTTCTGCTCGGCAGTGCTTATCAGACAGTTTATGGCAGAGTTGATAATACCGTCTACGTGGTTTGAAATTTTTCTGTACAATATCTCATCCGTTTTTCCGTAGTCATACTGACTATCGGCTTCTGCTGCTTCCTTGTGTGTTAGAACAACGTAGTCGTCATTCCCTATTTCTCCAAACGCTGGTTCTTCTACCAATTTCCCTGTCGATGCTCCTTCAGTAGATTCTACGAAGCTGACAGCGCTTTGAATTATAGGTTCTGTATGTTTTAATGTTGTTTCGAGGGGATTTTCTTGTTTTTCTCCCAAATATTGTTCTTTGTTAACGTCAACCGGTGCTTCACCTGTTTCGCTAAGGGTTGTCTCCAGTTCTACTCGTTCTACAGACACGTGGGCAGATACAATGGCACGATGAGCAAGCATTTTGGCATGAGCATCTAGCTGATCACTTGTAGTTTTTTCTTGGATTCTTTTTAATTCTGCTTCAAGTTCTATGCGATCTAATGAAAGCTGGGCGGAAACCATAGCACGATGGGCAAGTTCTTTTTCCACCCAAGGCGCCTGTTCCTTCCTTTTTAATTGCTCTGTTTCTTTTTGTTTTGAGATCAAGGCTCTATTACTGGCGTTACAATTGACTTGCTTTTCTATTGCCATTTCGTCTTGCCATTGTTTCTCATTTCTTTTCACGTCTTTTTCTTTTTCGTGCTGTATCTCTGCTCGCTCAAGGGATTCGCACGCTTGCATGATGGCGCGACTAGCAAGTATTCTGGCTGCGTAGTCTTGTGTCTTTGAGAGTCTACGTAGTTTGTTCTTCTCTTCTATCTTCTTGGCGCGTTCTTGTTTTAAGTATGTAGCTACCTCTGCCTGCATAAGCGAGTTTTCTGCCCTTACAATAGCGCGAGTGGTTAGCTCTCTTGCCATTCGTTGTTGTTCTTTTTCAAGTTTGAGTTTGTTTCTCTCTTCTGCAGCTTTTGTTTTCACTCGTTGCACTTCACTTTCTATTCGGACTTGTTCAAGCCAGTTCTGCGCAGCTGTAATAGCTCGACTTGCTAAACAACGAGCAGTCAAAGCGACCTGAAGCTTCTCCAAGTCATCCTCTGACGGTCGTTCTTGAGGCTCGTCTAAGGAGTTCTGAGCATTTACGATGGCCTCGCTTGCAAGCTCGCGCGCCCTGAAAAAAAAAAAAATATATAAAATACAACGTTTTATAGATTACAATTTATATTACAGCATTGAAGAAATATAACTACTGAAGTGCAGAGATGTTCTTAATTCCGCAGGTCTAGCGCAAGTTCTCCCTCTCCTATACTATTGGAACCGTAACAAGACGTAATGCTATGAATCGTCATCTTGTTTTGTTACATAATCTGCAATTTGATTGGTTCTCATACTCACGATACAACGATATTATCCGGTAAAAACGTTTCTTAAGTCCTTTAAATAATTATATTTTGTCAACAATGTTATCGATACTACTTTGATATCTGCTTTAAGTTTTAATTTCAATATTTCTTCTACAAAATAATTGGATTATTGAATAACCATAATAATAATATCAACAACATTAACAACAACAATAATAATAATAATAACAATAATAATAATAACAATAATAATAATAATAATAATAATGCTGATGATAGTAGTAGTGATAACGAATATAATAGTATTTTTTAACCCAAATGCTTATTACGTTTACTGAATTTAAATGTTTAACCTTCACAGGAAACCTAGAAATTGACTGTTTAAACAAGAACTGAACGGGACGTCTTGCACTGGATGTACATTGTCTCACTTCCAACCGACGGTCCTTTCGCCTCGTTTACACTATACCGGATATGATTTCAGTTTTCCGTGGCACAAAAATCTACCCGATATAAAACATATCACTTTCAAATGAGTTGCGCCTCACATTCGAAATGGCACAAAATGTGAGCCGGAAAAACTGTTCGAAGAGCAGACAGAAGGCAAATCCGCTGCAATTTTTATGACGGCACGAAAACTTTCCGGTATAGTGCAAAAGAGGCCTTAATGTTGTTGGTCCTTGTACGAAATTTTGCTGTATATAACCAGGTAAGTGTATGAAGTAGACCATTTTATTTCGTGGGGGAGGGGGTGGAGGGATAATTTTCCGTGCAAACGTTTTTTCGGTCACGTATTCTTTTACAACTTTCCCATACATTTCTAAAAGTCCTGGAAGTTTTGAGGTGTGCAAACATTTCTTGTTTATCTTGCTTGGTCATGCAATTAATTTTTGATTGCGTTCACGGCCCTCTTCCCCCCCCTCAACGAAATCAAAATGATTGGTCCCTAACTCACCGGGCCGCTAAAGCCATTTCCGTATTCTGTTCCAATCTCTCAAGCGAGTTCTTCGCTGACAGTATCACGTCCTCCACCAGCGCATTGGCGGACTCGTGTAGCTCTTTCTCGTAATCTCCTATTACACTGAGTTTGCGCACTGGGCTGAGAGACGGCTCGGAGATTGGACTGACTGCAATCTCTTCATCATCTTCTTGGTCGTAAAATAGGGACAGGCGCATTGGCAGCGCTTTAGGTACCTGCACCGCAGCAACTTGCAGTTCATATTCTGCTGCTTTTACTTGTGTGTCGGACTTTTGTGCTACTAGGAGAGCATTCAGCGCCAGTTCTTTCGCAACCTTATTGATTTCTTCTTCCTCGGCCTCGCTCCGGGCTTCTCCACTAATCTCGGCCTCAGAAAGAGAACTCGTTACTAGACTTCTCTGCACAACCTGAGCGTCCTCCAGTGACTTCTGCACTGTGAGCAGAACTCGTTCCACTAACTCCCGTGCAGCTGAACATACGTCTTTCCCCGGCAAAGATTTAGAGGTGTCGTAATGCTGCCAGTTGTTCTGAGCCCAAGAGAGAGAACTTTGCACCAGGTCTCTTGCGGTTTTTTCGAGTGACGTATATGTGACGTAATAATGTAGGTTTTGCTTCACCCAAGAAACAGAACTCTGCACCAGTTCTTTCGCAATCTCCTCGGGCGATGTTCCAATCGGATGCACAAAAAATCCGTGTGTGCTTGACAGAAACTCTTTTGCTGCACAAGTTGCACTCGTCACCAGGACCTGCGCAGCTTGTGACAGATCTGACGCACTTTCAAACTCTTCTGGCTCGGGTGTAATGTGTCTTTCCACGGCAGCTTCAATGGCTTCAAGCACTAGTTTCTTAGAAGTTGAAGCCAACATTTTGGATTCTTCGATCTCTTCCCTTTCCAAAACTATATTAATTTGTTCAGGGGTCAGCACTCCAACTTCTTCCTTCACCGTACAATAAGCTGCATTGATCATGTCGTCAACTGCACGTCTCACGCTTTGGCGGAACTGTGAATCTGGATCATAAAACTGCTGAAGTCGTAATGCATATTCCAATCTCTCTGCCAGCTCGTGCTCTTCGAGATCCTCAATTGCCTTTAGCTTTCCAATCGGCAGTTCTTCCTCTCTGCTGAATAATAATAATAATAATAATAATAATAATAATAATAATAATAATAATAATAATAATAATAATAAATAATATTATTATTATTTATTATAAATGATAATAGTAATTATCTCTGGACCAAGTTAATGAGACCCATTAGCGTAAAAAATGTTGATCAACGGTTTCTTCTCAATCGAACCAATTTGGGCTGTTCAATGGTTCTTGTTTAGGTAAATTGGTTTCCAAAGAGCGTTGCAACAATACTTTATAAGAATTGGGAAATTGGAATTTTTTGACAAAACCGATCTAGCTAGTGATTTGCTCAACCCTGTGTCACAGGCTGCAAATAATTGACTGGAGGACTAGTTTTTTAAAAAAGTGTCATTTTTTTTTCGTCGGCAAGCAAGCCAAATGTTTGGTAACACCAGCAACAGTTGATATAACATGGTTTTCGTCGTAAAGATGGGTGGAAAATTAACATTTCGAGCGTGAGTTCTCCGTCAGGGCGACCCACTTCCGTTATGGAGAAAAAAATTTCGACAAAAAGGCAACAAATTTGTTTAAAAAGTAATGTAATAATTGAACCCTTTAAAGTCATTCCGAATCCCATTTGCTAAAGTACATAATGTTATCAGTAATAACAAAAATGATAATGATAATGACAGTTTCAATGATAATTGTAATAGTAGTGATAATGCTGATGACGATAATGATGATGATGATGATGAGGAGGATGATAAAATCCACTGATGCAATCATTGCAGCAGAGGGAAATCGAAAAAGACCCAATTTTCATATACAAAGTCTAACCACACTTGCTCTTAAAAATTCCTCTGGGCGGACATGTAATAGTTACCCTTTCTTATGATTATGTAAATCGAAGAATGTTCACTATTCTATAACTCTACTTGTTACAATCAAGGATGAATACCTTTCAGTTGCCAAGTCATCAAGAAGTGACTGCTCTATATTCCACGTGCTCTTCATAGTCATACGTGCTCTGTATTCAGTGTGTTTCTTGGGCTCAAATAGGGCTTTCAGTCGGGCACCTTTTCCACTCTCACGCCTGAGCTCATGAGCCAGTGCCAACGTGCTCCGTCGGAGTATCTCGTGCTTCACTTTCCACTGGACAAGCTGTCGCTGTTTCTTAGCTCTCATTTTGTCCAAAAAATCTTCAGCATCACGTAGCTGTTTCTCTTGCTCCTCCCTTCTCGCTTTGACATTTTTCTGAAACACAACTGTACGTTTTGGAAACTCGTTAGAACTAATATGGGTTTTTTTCCAAAAAAAATAGGTCTTGCCTCTAAAATCGCAAACAGGGTTGTGCACCAAACTTGGGACTTTTGTGCCCGGGTTATTGAAGGACCCAAACTCACCCAATCGATGTAATTATGATTTCAAAAGCAATTTAGCAACGATATACGATTGACAACAGAGAGAGAGAGAGAGAGAGAGAGAGAGAGAGACCTCTTGGTACCTAGACTTTTTCTCCTTTGCGCAAGAACTCGGCTGTTCCTTCGCTCCACGTTCTTGCGGTGTTCTTCACGACATTTCTCCTCTTGTTTCTGGTGCTCGTCCATATGCTGCAGTGTTTGTTCACAGCGTTCAAACCACTTCTCCTGCATCTGAAGCCGAGATATTGGAACAAGTCCAGTTAGTTCTACTCTGCCGCATGCTCTCACGCTAAATCAGTAACCCATATAGGTATCATTTCGTTTTTTGGCCTCACGCTTTTTACGAAATATGGCAATTCAATAAAATCTTTTTTGAAATTACAAACATTACAAATTGAAAGAGCTCGTTTCACTAGCACTGCAAGAGCTCAGTGTATGTACTTCCATGACTATGCCGTCAAAATAACTTGCAACTCAATATACTAAATGTAATATATCTATACTTGAAGAGTTTGCCTCTAATTTAAACACAATTATCAATGGTAAGATTTGTCCAAAGTATTATTCCCCTGGAAAGCGAAAGATCCTGACGATGAGTCTGTGGTTTCCAAATACCTCTGTTTGGAGTAAAATTCAACATCAAACTTTATTCTTAAGGGGGATTTTCACGCTTATTATTAAGAAATTGTATGAATCGGACTTAAGTTGGCCCGATTCGAAAAATTTGTTTCACTGCTACAACTGTTTGTGAATCGGGCCGATTTTTGTAACTGAGCTCTGACTGATTATGCAAGTATATTATATGTTTTTTACACATCCAACAAAGGTTTCTCTGGATAAAAAAATATTTTTGTTGTATATGTAGTAGTTTCACTAAAAAAACGTTTCGTTATTTTTGCCAACCTAATTTACGATTGAAACTTGGGCCGATAAATTGAAGTGTTTAAATCCCAATTTGAATGTCTGTGCTTTTTGAGGAAACACCATTGTTAAAGAAGGGAACTGCCATAAACTATATCGATAGAAACTTGTTCTTTTGTGTACAGATAGATCTTATGTTTCTACGATGTTCAGTGTGAATGACGCAGTGGCAAGTACGTCTAGCCAAGCGGTCACAATTGTGTCTATTTGTGAAAATACTTGAAGGAAGTATCGTCTATGAAGGTATTTCTGATCCAATTTACATAAATAATTCTAGCTTTATGACGTATCTGCAGGTTTTTCAAAATAATTACGGTATTTGAAGTATATAAGTGATATGCTTGGTGGATATTTGGAGTGGTCAAGAGGATTGGCAAATAGAGAGAGGGGGAACGAAAAGAGATTTGTGACAAAAAAGGCAAGAGAAACGAGAAAACTAATTGATGAAATTTACCTTCTGCTCTTTTTCCTTTTTCAGGGAGGCTTTCCTCTCCTCCAGCTGAGAAATGCGCCGCCGCTCACAGTCATCTTTCCGTTTGACCAGTCGGATGCGAAACTTGAGAACCTGAACAGCAGATATAAAGATTTATCATACATGTTGAATCATAATATTAAACTGGAAGACATGCACTAAACATTCTGCACTTTAATTTTTAGTGGGTTTATTTATGGAACTGAACGTATTTCTTCGTTAGTGTTATTCTCAAGCAGGAACTCAGTAAGGGGTTTTTCGTATAGAAATAATGTAGTTGTATAGGTGAATTTTAAATTAATTTAGTTAGCTGATTCTAAAATTGGTTCTCAGAAAGTGGAAAAATTGGTGCCCGTTGCTGTTTCATGGTAGGTTGTTGTTCGCAAAGATTTCTACCCCCAAAAATACATGTTGAATCGTAATATTAAACTATATTATTGAACGTATTTCATCGTTAGTGTCATTCTCAAGCAGGAACTAAGGGGTTTTTCATGTAGAAATATTGTAGTTGTATATAGGTGAAGTAATAGTTTTAATTAATTTCTGAGACATTTGCTTAATTAATTAATAAATTGTTAGCTGATTAATTGGTTCTAAGAAGTGCTGTTTCACGGTGGGTTGTCTTTCGCAAAGATTTCTGCCTCCAAAAATATAGCGCGGGAGCTTGTCACCCGAATGGTATTGTGGGCCAATATGCGGGGGCTATAACCGGAAGGGTTAGGAGCACCTATAACTAAGGTTCCATATAATGAGGGGTTATACCCGGGGCCTCAGGAGCGCCTATAACGAATGTTCTTAATGTTAGGCCTATAACTGGCCGGCTTATGACTGGCGGGCTAACAATTTAGATTTTACAGTTTATTCAAGGATTTCCTATCTAACCACCCCAGAAAATTTACAACAGCCAGTGAAGATGGGAAATGAGGAAGAAAAGTTAGTACAGGTGCCTGCCAAACAGAAACAAACCGTGGACAAACTGACCTTTTTCTCTTCATCAGCTTTCCTTATCTTTCTCTTTTCCAAAGTGCGGTTTCGTCTCATCTCCTGATACTCCTTCTTTCTTCTTTGTTCTTCTTTAAAGCGATATCTCCTCCTTGCATCCTCCTCCATTTTCTTCAGGTATTTCCCCTGCTCGATTTCTTTTCTCTTCCGTGATTTCTCTCGCGCTTCTCTTGCCCTCTCTTCTCTGGCTCTAGGAGGGTTTGGCGCATCAGTCTTTATTGGTTTTCAAAATGGTTTAGAAAGTCAAGAGTTACGAACGTTTATAAAAATAACACCTTTCAAAGACGGACGGCG
>JAOBYF010217766.1:0-17827 GCA_025403605.1 Parazoanthus darwini | reverse complement strand
GACCCAAAAAGGTCCGCATTTGGAGGTTTAATAAGACGACGAAGAAACCCGAATACGTTTTTCGTAACAGTTGGTGCTACTGCAATTCGAAACGACTAAAAAAAAAACGGCCGAAAGTGTGTTTGTCCCATACATTTGGCTTTTAAGAGCCCAAGTTTACGAAATATGCACCCCCCAACAAAATTCCTGCCTACGGGCCTGTTGATACCATCACAGCAAAGCCTAATCGCATGCTCGGTTTTCTTAACAGAGCTACGCAAGAGATCTCCCAACCAGAACTGTTAAATCCTTGTACTTAGGATTAGTTAGGTCTCACCTCGGTTGCTTCAGCCAAGACTGCATATGGGCACCCCATCCCAATTGAAGCAGTACAACGAAGGACAACAAAGTTTACATGCAAAAACGTGCCGGACCTTTCGTAAAAAGGACTGCCTTATCTCCATTAAGCTCCTTCCACTTAACTACCTGCTTGAATACTTGGACCTTGTTTTTTTTCTACAAGTGTAAAACCGACGCAATCTGCGTTGACCTTGAGAACTACGTAACCTTTTGCTCGGGCCGCACTTGACGCGCCTTTACAGGATTGTATGAGTATCTCAGGAAAAACTTGATTCCGAGAACATCAACCTTTAAAAACTCGTTTTGCCAGCGAATTGTGAATCTGTAGAACTCTGTTCCAGCGGATATCAAACTTTCTCCATCCAGTATCTTTAAGAGAGAACTAAAGGCTCTTTTCTTTTACAGGCTGAACAATGTTTTAAGACAGTTTTAAATTGATTTGCTCAAAGTTCCGCGGACAGAACGTTTATACCGCCTCAGTTTTTGTTAATTTTCGTTTCTCTTTTTTTTTCTTTTTCTTCCTTCTTTATTTTTGATTTCTTAAATTATGGTGTAATTATGGGGAGGGTTTAATGCTATCTTACTGGGAAGAGTGTCGGATGCAAAATTATTGTATGGGACCTCGTGTCCTTTTGTTTTGTGTGCCCCGTGCTTTGCACGAAATCAGAAAGTAAGTAACTAAATAAATTATCAATTTATTAAAATTGATTAGAAGACTTATAATTAGTGAGAGTTAACTTTCAACACTGGAGGTGGAGTTCTATTTAATCGCGCCAATATTCTAGCTTCTATTTACTCTCTCATGATAATATAGGCTTTTTCCATTTTCAAAATAAGCATAGATAAGTTTCGGAAACTTTGTCTTAGCCTGAACTGTGTTTCTAGGTGCTATTAAAATTTGGTTATATTTCAGCCTTTAAAGTTCTTAATGGGTTGACAAAATGCTTCAATCTTAATACGGAATGTGGTCAATTAAGCACGTCTGTTGAAGGCATAAATGCAATAATTGAGACAGAGCGTACTCAGTCTTGGCGCCTAGACTCTGGAACTCACTATCCCTTCAAAAAAGAAACAGTGGCGTTGTTGCCGCTTTTAAGTCTAGGCTCAAGACCTTCTTTTCAGGCATTCTTCCATTCCTTTAACCACACTACTGGCAATTCTGTATACATATATATTATACATCTTTTTTTGAAATGTCATACTGTATCATACATTTTATACCTAGTTTTATTAGGTAGTTTAACATTAAGTAATCTTTAGCTTTGGCCATAAGCTTTATTTGTTTACATGAAAGGCTGTAAAATATTTATTCAAATTTGTTTTTTTTCACTTTTTTAAAATTGTAAGAGCAGTGAGCTTTGATAGTGCCAAAAGAACACTATTAATAATAATAATAATAATAATAATAATAATAATAATAATAATAATAGTTGGTTGCAAGTGTAATGATTGTCCTAATTACGTGTAATAACATTTTTTCCCAAATTTAATTAAAGATAACAATTGTAACAACTGTAAACAAAATCTGAATGCAGGGTCATTGCAATAACATCAAAATGTTCATTGCAATAACAAAAAATGTGTACAGTCACTGTTAGAGCGCAAACACTGTCTTCTCGCCTTGCTGAGCTTTCGTCAGGGTTGAGGATATATAAAAGCAGAATTTGAAAATGCTGTTACACGCTATTTTGTGATTTACCTTTGTATTGACAAAGATCCGTCAAAGTTTAGACTGTTTAGACAAAACACAATCACTAGTCCAGTTTCGTATTCGTATTTGCCGGTGATAACAACGACTACAGACTCGTTTCTATAGGCGTATTCGGCTGACGTAATGTTTACAACCAAACCTTTTCAAATCAACAGCTGGTAAACTCACTGATAACAATATCCGGATAATCTTCCTCCTATACAGTAAACCTAACTTGGTATTAAACATTCATAAATACTAGAAGTGAACATTGCTACTGGAAATGCTACCATATTACTAGCTATAAAGGTCACAAAATTAACAAGATGTTTTTATCAGTATATTACTTAAATCAGGTCATTCCAACCGGTTCATTTGCTTAAAATTTTAGCAAAGTTCAAAGGCTGACTTCTCGGTGTTGTTTCATTAAAAAATAAACCAGAGAAGATTTTAACTTATGTTACGCGACTAACCGTGAAAGAAGCCAAAGCCAAAAAGGAAGCGAAATGACCAACAAATAAAAGACAAATCCTTCTGGTACTCCAATTTACCCAAAAATCCGTGCTCGCGTGCGTGTAACAGGAACTCGAAACCAGTCCGGACCGAGCGAGTCCCCGGACAAAGATCCGGAGAAACGAATGTCAAAAAATTATAGCTCAAAAGAGAGTAGAGATGATTCCAAAGGTGAAGCGAACTGCATAACCACGAACGGGAAGTAATATTGTAGCAAATGATATTTTACAAGTTGTGTCGCACTTGGTTGATTTTGGAACAGATACAACGAAAATACTTTTGTTCGTACGTAATGTGCAATAAGCATGTTTTGAAAAAACAACCTAAGATGCTGAACATATAGATGATCGACATTTATCAAAATACTTACCGATAAAGCAATGAATAGTTCTGTGCAACTTGAGTCGCTTGTTAAAAGAAAACACCCATCCAAACTGAGAAGTGTTTATAAATTTAATAGTTTCATTCAAAGCGGGGAATCTCCATTTAAAGTGCTCAGTAAAAGCTTCATTCTACAAAAAAAGCTAAGCGTTTTGTACTAATTGTAAATGTAAGGGTGAAGGGACCCATCCGGCAGCTATCTGCCGGAACGATTTAGTTTCTATCCAATTTCAAATTTTAGAAACCTGCATTTTGTACATAGTTATTCAAATCGAATGCCGGTCCTTTGCAAACCGCTGTCCAACCATGCTGCAGACAGATTTCCGTGGATGAGTCAAGTTGCTAATGTCTATTTCAGTTTGTACCAAGCACATCCGAACAGAACTCTTACTATTTTAATCTCATTTATACGCTGAGCCACTTGGAAGATTTAGATGGTGCATTTCCAGCCATTTCGGAAGGGCTAAATTTCTAATTTCCTTTATGTATTGGCAAATTCGAGCCTTAGTCAGTTCTCATTAATAAGGATTGTTCTGAGAAAATGCTTCTAAATTAACCAAAATGTAAAAACTGTAATACTCCTCAGTAACAATATTAGGTTGAGAGCACCACCTTAGTTTAGTCTCTGCTTAATTTACGTTTGGAAAGCTTAATTTAGTGATTTGTTACAAAACGTTAACAAATATCAAGCTTGTTTGTCTCAAACGCGGAGACTGTTCATTGCCGCGTTTTTCAGAGCCATGTAATGTACCGCTTTTTGTTCGTATTCGCAATTGGATTGATTAAAGCCTGACAACTTTTAGTCGTGTATATGAAAAGTAAAAGTGGCAAGTTAATTTTTTTGTTTGTTTGTTTGTTTGTTTGTTTGTGTCCTTCGACAACTGCAAATAGTAAATGTGCTCTGATCCCCTGAACTAGTTAGCTTTCAAGTTATTCAGGGGATCAGCCCCCTTACGTGTTATCATTTATATTACCTGTTAATCGAATGATGTAACCTACTCAAATTTGTCTTGTCTTGTCTTGTCATTGAGTCAGGCGGTAAATTTTAACGTTTGAATCGACAGTCGCATTTGTGTTGTACTTTTGCTGAATGCAGTTGACTAAATTACTACAGCAGAAATGTGACTGTTTGAACCGGATATAAGGTTCGAGTCAAGAAATGTTCGTTGCCAAAGGCCGGGCGCACACTCATATACATGCTTGGATTCAGTTTAACCCATGCAGAGACTTTGAGATTTATCTTCTAAAAGTACTTTTTCCTTGTCTGATAAAAGGTAGTAAATGAACGACATGACTCCCGCTAAAATCGAAAACGAAAGAAGGAAAGTGTGTCTATTACTGTAATTTGACACAAGCAAGTAGAACTTGCAGAAGCTTTAATTTTCGACAAAACCAAAGAAACATTAGTGTCATCCGCTCAAAAAAGTTTAAAAAGACATTTCAAACGGCCAAACTTTTGAATACGTTGGTGGTCTCCTTTTAAACTGACGCCCAAAACTACAAACACTGGCATACGTTTTCTACAAATCCAGATAAAATTCATCAAAAAAATGCACGTTTTAAGTTTGGTCTTTATGGCTACAATCAATAAATTTGGTCTCTCTCTCTCTCTCTCTCTCTCTCTCTCTCTCTCTCTCTCTCACATATATATGTGGTTATCAGCTATTTCTCTCGAAAACTAAGTGACAATTTAATTTGTGCGTTTGAGTTTGATTCCTCACAGAACCGCACATAAAGGTAAAAAGTAAAGCGACCATGTTTAATTAATTAACGAGGGTAACACATGACAGTTTTAAATTAACTGATAAACTTGTGGCCGTAGGTGCGCACTTTACCCCCCTTCCTCTGTTAGTGCTCCGTTTAACGGGCATTTAAAGCTATAGCTACACGGAGAAGAAGAGAGTCGAAACAGACGTTGGAGTCACCGAGGATCAGATCGAACCGGGAACCTCCAGCCTCGAAGGCCGCGCACTAACAAACTGAGCTACGCCTGCCTCTGAGTCAATACCTGATTTATTGAACGATGCACTAGTCCCTAATCAAACAGTGTTTCAATAATTGTTCAATAATATAATACAATATATCATAACATAATACAATACTATACAATATACAATATCATAGAATATAATAATATTTAGTTCTACGGCAACTGATTCAACTGAGCCTCATAGAAGAACGAAAATTATTACATTTTTCTATGCTTAACTGAAGAGAAAAGCCGAGTCCTTGTTTTGAATTTTCCCAAGTTTGAATTTGAGCGAAGCTAACAGGATAGCTAGGACAAACTATACTCCAGAATTTAGATGCTACTGCGCGGCCTGGTTAACAGACCAGTTCTGATGCGGTTGTGGAGTCAAAATGTCTAAACTCGGCAGTTTCACATTTGAAAAGTCTGCCTAATTGTGTCTGTGAAACTGTTGAAGAAGGCTTCAAATCGGTTTTGTAACTTAAGAGTTTGAACGGTGCAGCGGATGCTTCAAAACTGAGTTGAAGAAGGCTACAAATCGATTCTTTACTTTCAGCGTTTGAACAGTGCAGGGGAAGCTTTAAAACTGATCTTCCAATTTAATCACTTTTAAGGACTGAAAAACCTTGAAAATTCTAATTTTGGGGAAACTTTGTTGATTTCGAACACTGTTATAACCACGACTCCGCTTTGTCATTTGCAGTGAAAAAGTAAAAGTTGAGTTAACGCGATATCAATGCCTAGTTTGCTAGCAAATATATTTTATGACGTTTGCTTATTCCAACGCCCGTGCCTTTTTGTATAAAAAAGACTTTCCTTTTTATCTTGGGTGACCATATTTCTAAGAGTTATCACGCATTATATTTCACAATGGCATAGGACAAATACTCTGATATATCAACTTTTTAGACAAATGAAGGAAACATATTTCAGATTAACACAACTTCAACTAACAGGAACAGAAAGCAAAAGTACTTACTTCACAGTAAACTGAGTCCACACTCGCACACTGAAATCGAGTCGCTTGGATGACAAGTTGATACAAGTGAGAAAGTGTCATAAACTTGCACCCCCTTTTATCATTTCAAAACAAAAACAAATGGAGTGTTTATTGGTACATCGGTTTATAATCAACACCTACAAAGTAGTTTCGTACATGTTGAATGAAGCAACGCATTTCGAAATGTTAGATAGGTCACGTTAAATCCTAGTTTTGTGCTAAGTACGAAAGACAGAATTGTTGGAATTACATTTTAGAAAAAGAAATTTAATCCGTGATTCAAAGAATAATGCGAGAAGCTTATTTATATCTAATGAAATTTTAAAATTAGAGCAGTGTTGCAAATATGAATCACCATAGTTCTAACCTCCTCAAGGTTTCTCATTCACACTCATTTAAACTTAATGTTTCCTTAATTCCAAAAAAGGTCGCTGTACAAATGTCACTTTTTTCATACTTTAGGATACGAATTTGGCAGAGTTCCTATTTATGATTAATTTACTGTTTTAAAAAATCGTTTCGCTACAGAAAATGTCCATTACGGAGATTTATAGCAGTGCAACAAGAAACTAATGAACCGGCCCGGATGACAAGATCTCGTCGCTCTCTGTTAATTAAATACTGTTCATGCAGTGGAGCGTGGCGTGGTTATTGTATTCTAATCAAATTGCTGTGTTATTCCTTAGCAAATGAACAGCTAAACAAACTAGACATTTAATTAAGATCTTTTTCATGATTGTCTCGAAGTCTCGTATGATGCTATCGTGTGTGATCAGTGGTGAATTGGTGTGCAAATGACTTAACGGTCGTCAGGTGCAAATTGTAAAGGGCGGTCATTTGCCTATCCCCAACACGAACTTGAGAGAAAACCTTGAAGCATACTGTGTACACATATCCAATAAAAATTTCATTATGTCTAGCCTTTTTTGTTCTTTTGCTACTGGCTTAAACTGAGCAATTCGAGTACGATGAAAGTAAGTTCAGGTTGTTTAATTTATGAGTTAGAACTTCGCCCAAAAAACGGGGCTTGTTCACCTATAGTCAGGGAAACCTAACTAGCTACACGTTTCCTTTGCAAGAACTTTGATTTAAATTAGAATGCTGAGGCTCAAAATTGCCAAAACTCAAGGACATGTTAAAGAACACACCTCAAGCTGAGGTTAAGAAAGGAATGTTTGTTTCTATACATGAAACTGGCACGGAAACCCGGTTCTCATTACTGTAGAGCAGTGGAATTTCACATTTGAATTCTGTAAACAGACGATAGCAATGAATTTGGTTACTGAAGCAAGTTAGACGTTGGGAAAAGACTTTTAAAAATGCATTTATGTAGACGCCATTCCTATGAATAGGTACACTATACAATATGATACGGTGTCAAAAAACAGATATCGAGACGAAATCTTTATACTTTGTACACAGAGTGGATTTACCCCTAAAGTTGTGGCAATCTACTTGTTAAAGTTTTTTTTATGAAAATACTATTGATCGATGTTGAGTTAATATTTTCATCTTAAAGTGAGCATTGATTGATACTATGCCACTTCACGTTTTGATCAAACCTTGGAAAGCTAGTTAATGGAAAAAAGCTATTTCAGTCTGCGACAGGGAGAAAGCTAGATGTTCTATTTGATCAACAAGAGTTAAAATTGATATTTTGAGTAATTTTAGAATCGCCTAGGGCAGGTAGTTCGGTAACTGAGAAGCCGCCGTTTTGAGCGTGAACAAGTGGACCGGACGCATTTGCAGCACCTTTTTTATTTTATTGAAATAAGTAAAGAAATTTCCAGTTAAGAAAAGCAATCTTTCTGGCTTCGATTGTCAGCAGGTGTACATAAATCGTAAAGATTGACATCTGCTCATTGCCGTTATATAGTGCTTTGTTCAGCTTTTGCAGCAACATGCTTGGAAGATTGTATGATAAGGGGTTTTGCTAGTGTACTAATTAAAAGTTGTTGAAAACTAAGGAAAAGAAATCACGAGGAATTGAAAAATAACCGGCTCAAAGATCCTCTGATAAATACTAAAGGGAAGTGCAGTGAAGTCTTAAGAAGTTTTTGGTATTCGTTTCAAGTTTTAGAAAGGGCGGATTTTAAACAGGGATTGTTCGCTATCGTAGAGAGAGGGTCATTAATGTTGCTACACAACAGTTACTGTTATTCATGTTGCCATTAATCATTTCATTTCTTATCAAGTAAGTGCAATTTATAGCTACTAAAGTCATCACTGAATAAAAATTCCAATTTTATGACTATGCTGTTTCAAATAAGATTGTAAACAAAGTAGCCTTTGCAAACAACCGTTCACAAAGCTGGTTGAATCGTACAAAAATATGTGAAGGAAGGTTTAACGTTGTTTTTTAATGAATTGTCTATTTTCAACAAAGATTCAATAGTTTTTTGTTTCCACATTGTTATTTACAATCAGTTTGAGCAAAAATCGAGGCAGGATCTTTGTACTTCGTTTGTAAATCGGATACGCCCCTAAAGTTGGAACTATCTATTTCTTTCTATTTTCCTTATATATATATATAGTTAGCATTATTCCGAAAGCCAGTATTGAACCAGTTCATTTTTCGATCAAACCCTGGAAACGAGATAAGTTTATAAAAATTGACTAGTTCTGCGACAACGAGTAAGCCAAATGCTCCGTTAAATGAAAATCGAATTGGTTTTTTGGGTATTTTTACACAGTTAGGGGAGCGACACGCATTTGGAAGATTGTGTGATAAGAAGATTTTGTTGGCGTAGTATAAAGGTTGTTAGAAACTGAGACGGAGAAATAGTGAAAAGTTGAAAAAGACTAGGGGTAAAGATTTTCTGATCAATGGGGAATGTAGTAAAACTGGATTATAGGATTGTTAAGGGTTGTAGATATTTGCCTCTATTTTTAGAAAAAAGGTGGATCAATAAATCGGGGATTTTCCGTTGTCGTTGAGAGGGGCCAGTAATGCCAGTAATCTTTGTGCAAAACAGTAACTGTTTTCATGTCTCCAATAGTTATTTCCTTACCTTTTTTATCATTAAAGCTGCTAAAGTTATCACTGAATAGTATTTGAACACTCACGGCTTTGAACGTAACAAGAATAAACCTTGTAAGAACAGTTGAGACTCATCATTGCCCAAATTTTAAGAGCAATGTATGAAAAAGGTAAGAACAAGGTGTGCGAGCCTCTGCCAAAATTATCTAGTTCTTACAAAAAGAAAATATAGGGAAACAGTGCGTACAAGGTCGAATATGCAATGCATTCTTTTCAGCTTATTAAGTCTAGAAGGACACGTTTCAATACTGGCAAATAAATCGCATCAAAGTAAACAAAACTAGCAGCACAGAACTCCTGAATATTCCCTTGATGCATCCTCGATACTTCCTGATGGTTTAGTAAACGCTCTGTATACCTACAACAATTTTTGTATTGTTGTAGGCATACAGAGCGTTTACTAAACCATCAGGGAGTATCGTATTGTTGTATTATTGTAGGCATGTTCTCCACTTCATCTTTGTTTTGCCCAGATTAAGTAAAAGCTTGGTGTTTAGAAATTCTTTCAAGTTTTACTGAAGCAATTCTCAAAGTAGTGGTCAAGGTAATTCTCTATTAGGTCAAGTCATTGCGCTCAGTTTGCTCAAGGTTGCTCAAAGATGCTTCAAGATTCTCAAAACTCGCACAAGTGTGCGATCACTAGTTGATAAGGACCCCCGATCGAAGTTAGCTAATGACATAAGTGTCAGTCCTCCGGTGCTGCGGGTTTGTATGTTGTACTCAAATTTATAGGATGGAAATAATGTAAAGAAGAAGAAGTGCAAACCACTTCCAGAGCGAGCCGATAAGCGAAGCTATTCACACGTTCTTAGGTGTTGACCGTTTAACTTAGGGTGGTTGATGGGGAGGAGTGGGTGATTTGAGTTCAACAAGAACGTCATCTATTTATGGACCCAGAACACTTGAGATACATATATCATTCCCCATTCTGTAAGATTTTTTGTAACATTTTTGTCTTAAAACAAATTGGAGGAATTTTTCGTCACGATTCCCCCACCACACCCCCTCAAGAGAACACTTTGCATAGCTTGAACAGCTTGCTCCACTTCACTTCTCAATTACATAGGGAGGACATTAGCGGAAATGCTTAAAACTTATCATGAGCTTGGATTTTTTCCTGTACCTTCCCCTTTTGCAGGCAAACACCACCATGTTTTTTAGATCTGTAGCGATGAACGCAAAAGAATTAATTGAAGGCAATAGATACGAGCTTAAGATCAATTGATTTACTAAGAAAATACAATACGAGAGGATACGCATAGGAACAGCTTTGAACTTTCAATTCAGTTACTTTCAATTGCAATTTATATTTTATAAGACTGGAAATATAGTTTGTTGTTTACAAAAATGACGGTAAAAATAATATGTCTTAACGTAATAAAGAAACTCAAACATACGTGACAGTTCACATGTAAAAATTAAATTAGGAAAAAGGACCCCAAAAACACAACAAAGCGAAAAACAAGATAAAGTTAAACCGTAAGTTCGAATTTCTTGGTGTAGCAAGTAGTCGTGTCCCCGTTTTGGCAGCGGATTCACTTCCCTATTCTGTTTGCTAACAAGAGGACTTTAAGGGTAAATAACTGTGATCCTTTTCACAAATTGTCACTCACGCTAAAACTGGGATCTATCCTTTGTGTAGCCAAACTTGAAGGCGCTACTAAGCAATTTGTCGAGCTGATAGAGTTGCTTCTTTGTGCTCCAAAACGAATCAAGAATTTTAGGAATTTTCGCAGAGACGTAAAAGTTACTTATTTCGTTAACTTTTGCAAAAAGAATCAGTCTCTGTTATTTGGATCTTGATGCATCAGTGGCGCAAAAACACCCCTAAAATGGGAGTGATGCGTGCAAATTATATTTCGCGTGCGTATTTCTTGATGGTACAAGCTCAGATTTACTTAGTAAATGTTTAGCTTACGTATTAGAAACTCCCGTATAACAAAGCTACGGTTTTGCAATGCTCTGTAATACTGGTTAAACTTTAACGGGATTAAGTGTTTAAACGAGAAGCTTGTTTAACGAATTTGAATGTGAAATTGCTCTGCTTTTTCGCGATAGTTTTAGTATATTCTTTTCACCTTTTTTTTGCTAAAGGAAACATTTGATAAGACAATTGAGGCACGAAAATGAATACATTTATTAACATGTTTAAGAAACTACCTCAGACTGTATGAGACTAAAAGGGAAACGTTGTTTTTTATAAAATTTGAAAATGGAACGGGAAACCGCAGCCAAATGTGGTGAAAGAGTAGGGTAATTTTGCGTTTGATTTGGTAAACAGGCGATGGCAATGTATTTGGGCACACGCAGTAAGATGTTGAATGTTCAGTTTATACATACACAATTCCATAAAATTAAAAAAACGCCTTAATAACATTTAAGGCTGAGATTCAAAAAAGGGTTAAGAAAATTTAGCATCAGCCAAAAATAGACGTTCTTATAAAAAAGAAAATTGTGTACTCGCGTAGTGTCGCTAACTTTATCCTAGTGTCTGTTTCAGGAACATTCTTTGAAAGGATACACTGAGATAAGTAATTAAATGACTTCGAAGCGAAAAACAGATAATGAGGAACGCAGTTTTGAGGCTGAGTTCCTGAAAAACATTAAATAAGAACATTTAGCCTAGCTCAGCCCCTCACAAAGGCCGTTCTTATATAAAATATACATTGAAAAAACTTGTCGTATGCTTGTTGAGCTCAGTTAAAATTGTTATACGCTTAAACCTAAAAAAAATGTGTAGCTAAAGAAATATCTCGAGTGCCTTTTAGAAAAGGCATTAAGTGTTTTGGTATAATTCTGCGTTGGGAAAATATTAGCTTACATCGTTAAACAACAAATGGATAAAAAGTTTACACAAACCCGTACAATGTTTTCTATTCAAGCTCTTAATGCGTGAGTCAATGTCCAAAAGTACCGCTGTGAAACTTGACGGGATTAATTCCGGAACTGGAAAGATTAAGTTAAATCTCCATTCTTTAGCATAAAACCTTCTAGGTTGTATTCTTGTTTATTCTTGTTTTCTTGCAGCCGTTAAACTGCACCAGGAATTTGAAACTGTGTTTGAAATTACACTCCATTATAATTATACTTAGTTTTAGGGAGTAAACCATAGTAACACTCACTGAAAACCGAATTTTATATCCAGGACATCCATTAAAACAGAGCTAGTAGCGCTAAATTTCGCTGAGCAGAATGCGAGCAGAATAACCATATCCAAGTAGAATTATGACTGAGTAGAATAAGAAATTGTTACGAGCAGTGGCGGCAGGCAAAATATGCCATTTTACTAGAATAATTTTCTCAAGCCTATAGCTTCCATGAAAGTTGATGAGAGCTTCGTATGTTTGTTGCAAGGCTTCTCTCAGCTCGCATCTTGATTTGAAACAGTTTTGATCACGTCAACTCCCATCCAATATAACACTTAACATATTTGACCCGGGCTTTAGCCATTAGCAGCGAAAACGTCCTTCTTCTTTGGTATTTTATTTCATTAGTTGTTATTCGGAATTAAAGTATACACACCATGTGCGTCGCTCCGCTTTTTCACACATACTTAAGGAATCCTGTTGAGCTGTTTTATTACTCGCATTTTATTGACCAAGTAATCCCACAATCATTGTTCATAACTTTTTTTGGGGGGGCAAATTAAGCTTAAAACTCTTTCATAATTGTCTGTTCTTATTTTACATAAAATTACTTTTTTAGTTTAAAAAGTAGATTTTTATGAATCGAAGTCAGGGTTGGAGCTTGAAGATTTGTTTTCAACTTGTTCTTAAAACGTGGGCAAATTCGCTTGGTATGAGGCTCAGTTTTATCAAGTTTGTTTTTACAAAAAAAGAAAGCGTGTTTGCGCAAATTTACTGGCCCTTATGTACCATCATAAAACAGATAGAGAGAAAGCCTCGCACTCTAAATAGTTTTGACTACTGAGATGGCATATGGCTGGACAAGTGATCGGTTGAAATTACACTGAGTGATACCTTAAATTATAGAAAAATCAAGTAGTGCCAAATTTAAGTATATATTTTACATTTTATCTAAGCGTTTTCCTGTGAATGTCTACGATAAATTAACAAAACAATATGAAAAGCGGATGATCGAATTCGTCGTAAGTACATTGAACGTCAAAAAGAAGATAAGCGTTCTTGCAATTATTACTACCTCACGTAAGTAAATTTTTCCCCTTTTTTAGTTGTACGGCGTAACGGACATTTATTCACAACCCACACGCGTCCATGTTTAAGCCAGTTTTTGGTCGTTTTGCATAGACTTGTTAAAAAGAGCTTACTTTGTACTGCACTGTGCGTTTGTACTGTATTAGTATTTTTTTTATTAGTTGTTTGTTCGGAATTAAAGTGTACACACTATGAGCGTCGCTCCGTTTTTTCACACATACTTTAAAAAGTTAAAAAAAGCTTACTTTGTACTGCACTGTGCGTTTGTACTGGGTGATAGTAGAATCGGCTACTGTGCTACACATTGTTATACCACTAAGTTTGCAGCAAGAGAAGCGTTTAAAAACGTAACCTGTGGCAAAATTTTTGAACAGGTAAAAACTCAAAACCATTGCTGTTCACTTACCACTCTCTTGTGAAAAAACAGCCGTAGTTAGTTTTTAGTAAAACTCGACCCAGTATTAACCGACAAAAAGTTGCTTAAAGCGCATAACGACAAGGAAGCAGTTTCCACCTCAGAAATGCAGGCCGTATTGACTTAAATATGGGTTATGATCAACAAGGGTTGATATGGTATGTTTTTCGCGGGAAGGTTAGATGTAAAGCTGACGTTTCGAGTGTTAGCCCTTCGTCAGAGCAGACTGACTTATATACACTTTCTCAGACTCTAGCATTTCTTGTTTGGCCTGGCTACGACAGCTGGTTGTGCTCGTATACGTTCAAAGACTGTTACTTAGCTCCAGAATATCTGTCAACCAGTCTGAACTCTTTTAAGACCTACAGATTTTTTTTAAAAAAACCAAGCAACCGTTGAGATCAGTCACCTAGATATCCCAAACGAGGCTTATTAACAGGGCATGCAAAACTTTGGAAATCCGAAACTCTTTATGTATTAGGGCAACGTATTTTTTTACTTGGCTTGTAAGTTTCATTTTTTGTATTACATTTCATAATTCATTGTAATTTTAGCTTTTAACCATAACATAGCATTTAAAAATCAGCTGTAACAACATGGTATTGTATGTCTTAACCCGAAAAGCCCATTTTGGGAAGGTTTACTGATAAGACAACTACTAAAACAATATATAATGTAAATAACGTGTTAGCAACCTTACAAATTAAGTCTGAGTTTTATCTTCAAGAGACAGTTATTGCGTGTTTTGTAGAAGTTGTTGAAGGCCGGCACAACTTCTACAACCGAGCGAAAAAAGTGACGGATAAGTTAGAGGCTACGTGTTCACTTGTAAGTATATATAAATGTATAAGTATCAAAATTTCACTTTATCAATGTATGTTGATGCAATGGTAGTATGTACCAATGCAAACTAGTTTAAAAACGCTTCGACGTTTCTGTCAAGACAATAAATACATTTCGGGATATTTGTAGAGCACTTTATCTTATCACATTCATATCATTATAACTGCTAAAAACTTGTTTGATTTAATGAAACCATATGTTTTATGCTGGTGAAGATGTTCAATCGAAATAAAATACATTTTTTATGCACAAACGTAATTTACCCTGTAACATCGGTTCTGTGGGCATTGGTTGGTAAATGGTAAACTCAATTCAGTTTCTTCGCTGTTTTATAATGTTTAAAGCCAAATTATTTAACAATATAACCGTCAGACTTTGTGAAGATTGGATGACTAATTTCAGAAAAAGAAACAGTCTTTTTTTTATCTGCGAGTAAGCCAAATATATTTTTCATCAACATAGATGATACGGTAGACTTTCATACAACCAGGACTGATGGGCAGAAGGCTGCCTTTTCGAACTTTTCCCCTTTGTCAGAGAAAAAGATTACCCCTGTAAACATTCGATCTATGGTTAGGGGTGTACAATAAAAAACTAGCTTTTAGAAAAAAAAATATAGGCGAGTAAACCAAATGTGGTGCTTGATCGAGAAGAGTTGACATGTTAAGTTTTTGTACGGTCAGGATTGATGGGTAAAAGGCTCACCAAATTTTCCAGCGTTAGCCCTTCGTCAAAGAAAAAAATAACCCGTGTAAACACTCGATCAATATTTAGAAAACTAGCTTTTAGAAAAACGCCAAGATTCAGGAACTAAGCCAAATCTGTGGTTTAAATGAGAATTTGTATGAATAGTATTTTTTTTGTCGTAAGACTGGGTGCATTTTGAGCCTTACCTTTTGGTCAACGCACAAGATGTTAGTTAAATGCTAAAACTTGAAAATTAGTTAGAAGTATACATTGACTTTTAACAAGAACATCACCTCGTATCTGCTGTTGTCCTCTCCTGCTAAAGCAAAACTCTAGGTAAAAGTTGGTCTTTAAGATGTTTTATCTGCACACTATATAAATGAAACGGAGGCTCTTATACCATTTTTTTGTTAATAAAGAGCTTAAAAAGAGTTGAAATCACTTGAATGTTTTTGTCTGTTTTGTCTTAGTTTTGTAGTTACCGGCTGACAAAGATTTTTGGTTTCTTTGTTATTTAGAGTACAAGTTGAATAAAAATGATAAAAAGCCAAGAAATTGTTCATTAAAAGGTGATTTGCATACGGCCGAATAAAAATCTCGCATTCATGAGCTGCATTTAAACAAAAGGATTCATTTCTCATTTAAGTTAGGAGTTTTTATAGAAAAAGCAATTTTCAATTGGAAAAAATTGTCTGTTCTTTAGATAAAAGAAACAATTTTTGCTTTATTCTTCCTTCATCATACTCTCTCATTTTCCTCTTCCCTTAAAAACTTCTCCCTAAACAATTTGTAAGCAAGTATTTTGTAGTGTAAATACACCTGCACCTTATACGAGTTGTTTTTATTGTAAGCTTCACGTTATTGTAATAATATTTTGTTCCGCAAAAGTAAAAAACCATATAGTGATAAAGTTTTCAAGATATAAATAACCGGATGACAGAATCAAAATATTCGACAGAGCAACGTATAATAATATTTATGCGTGTTTTGTAAGACTTGTTGGTCACTTTCCACAAAGCAGAATATCGGGCTTGCTTCGTTGTTTGTGTTCTCGTCCACTTTTATGATGTTGTTGTCATACTTAACTGCTTGGAATATCTCTTTCATTGTCGTGACTTAACTTTGCTTGTTTAGATCATTAACTAACAGTAAGAAATGAATGTTTGTAAAGTTTATTGCTTGTTTTTACATTTTTTTTCTGAAGTTTTCCGTTTGCTTTATTGCCGCGGGCTACTACCGGAAAACGTGGACCGGGGAGCATTGACGACATGACTTTTTAACTCCTGCAATGGCAAAACAATACAATAAATTATGATGAGATTTTCTGATTATTTTGGCCATACACAGAAATGTGTTGTGAAATGGATAATCAAATGGCACGAAATTATAAACATGTACGGCACAAACTGTAATATCTATTTATCTGCAATATTGCACAAAATTCTAAGCGAATTCTGCACAAAATGTATTTGAAATAAAATTTAACCAGCTGGCGAAAAAAGAACAAAAATTGAAAGCGAAACAGGAGCGTGGTTTCCGAAAATCTGCCCTTGATACACAGTCTGCATAAACTATAAAAATGCCATGCAGACAAATCGGTGACAATCTTGTTCGAATCTTATCCATCAGGCGTTTTTAACTGTTTATTGGTTTGACACATTAGGGGTAACGCTAAACCTAACGGTAAAAACATATTCTCGTTGGTATAAAACCACACATTTAACTTAAGGACCTTAAGGGTTGTCCATTTTTTCATCATCTTTTTCACGCGCCCCTCCTCATCTCATCTCTTTTTTAAGTATAACCGTGCTGTGTCTTTCCAGTCGCTGCTGCATCGCAGGTCTTCTTCTTCTTCTTCTTCTTCTTCTCTTCTTCTTCTTCTTCTTTTTTTCTTCTTCTTCTTTTCTTCTTCTTTACTTCTTCTTCTTCTTCGTGTTTTCAACGCTAGCGCAATCGTCATATATCCATGGTAGTACGTTTCGTAACTTTTACTCGCTTGAGCTCCGCATTGGTGAAAACAAAACACTTTACGAACGCTTAGAAAGTTGTTTTTGAGAGTTAGTGCAAAATAATGATTTCTTTTTAAAGGATCTTTTTAAAATCCATATTGTTCAAATAGTACCGAACATATTTTTTTGCCAGTTTGAAAAGCGTACTTGCACTTTTGCCCCATCCCCCAAACTACGCTTCGTTTGCTTGTAAAAATGATGAAAAAAAATGAATAATCCTTTGCTTTTCGAAGCAGATTAACCACTTTTTCGAAGAGTTATTTTTCGAAAAGTTAGTCTACTACGTTTCTTAAGAATTTAAGATATTTTAATACTTTTTATAATTCCCAAGAATTTTTATTTAAAAAAACGATATCAGTTGCTAACTGTGTACTAGCAGGAATTGCGAGTTTCTGTTTGCGTGCTTCCCTCCCTTTGATAGAAGTATCGTCAGCGATACAAACAAATTACAGTGAGGCCTTGGAGCAAAACCTCTGTCCAGTACTTTATTGTCCAGTTTTGATAAGTTGTACTCATTAAAGCTCAGTTTATTTAATGTTTACTTTTGCTTGTTGCTTCTTCTCACAGCAGGCATTAGGAACTGGCGCATTTAACCGTCATAGCTTTTAAATTGATTAGATTCCGGCTTTGCTTACGTGTTGGCGCTGTTTTTATTTAAACTATTGGAATAATAGACAATTTTAGTACTGTTGAATTAAGAAAGCATTTTACAAAAGAAAAAAAAACGTTTAACTTGTAGTTGTGCATGTTTTGATTTTTTTGGCCT